>PVIU01032506.1:0-13503 GCA_004026605.1 Ondatra zibethicus | reverse complement strand
GATTCCCAATTTCCTGAGAAACCGCCACACTGATTTCCAAAGTGGTTGCACAAGTTTGCATTCCCACCAGCAATAGATGAGTGTTCCCGTTACACCACATCCTCTCCAGCATAGGCTATCATTGGTGTTTTTGATTTTAGCCATTCTGACAGGTGTAAGATGGTATCTCAAAGTTGTTTTGATTTGCATTTCCCTGATCGCTAAGGAAGTTGAACATGACCTTAGGTATCTTTTGGCCATTCGAACTTCTTCTGTTGAGAATTCTCGGTTCAGATCATTACCCCATTTTTAATTGGGTAATTTAGAATTTTAATGTCTAGTTTCTTGAGTTCTTTGTATATTTTGGAGATCAGACCTTTGTCCGATGTGGGGTTAGTAAAGATCTTCTCCCATTCAGTAGGATGCCTTTTTGTGTTAATGACAGTGTCCTTTGCTTTACAGAAGCTTCTCAGTTTCAGGAGGTCCCATTTATTCATTATTGCTGTTATTGTCTGTGCCACTGGGGTTTTACATAGGAAGTGGTCTCCTGTGCCCATGTTTTGCAGGGTACTTCCCACTTTCTCTTCTATCAGGTTAAGTGTGGTCGGATTAATATTAAGGTCTTTAATCCATTTGGATTTGAGTTTTGTGCATGGAGATAAGTAAGGATGTATTTTCATTCTCCTACAGGTTGACATCCAGATATGCCAGCACCATTTGTTAAAGATGCTTTCATTCTTCCATTGTATACTTTTAGCTTCTTTGTTAAATATGAGGTGTGCATAGGTTTGTGGATTAATATCCAGGTCTTCAATTTGATTCCATTGGTCAAAGTCTCTATTTTTATGCCAATACCAAGCTGTTTTCATTACTGTAACTCTGTAATAGAGTTTGAAGTCAGGGATGGTAATGCCTCTGGAAGTTCCTTTATTTTATAGTATTGTTTTGGCTATCCTGTGCTTTTTGTTTTCTGTATAAACTTAGTTATTGTTCTCTCAAGTTCTGTGAAGAACTTTGTTGGGATTTTGATGGGGATTGCATTGAATCTGTAGATTGCCTTTGGTAGAATTGCCATTTTTACTATATTGATCCTACCAATCCAGGAGCATGGGAGATCCTTCCATTTTCTGGTATCCTCTTCAATTTCTTTTTTCAAGGTCTTAAAGTTCTTGTCAAATAGATCTTTTACTTCCTTGGTTAGTGTTACCCCAAGATACTTTATGCTATTTGTGGCTTTAGTGAAAGGTGATGTTTCTCTGATTTCCCTCTCTGTTTTTTATCCTTTGTGTATAGGAAGGCTACTGATTTTTTTGAGTTGATTTTATATCCTGCCACATCACTGAAGGTATTTATCAGCTGTAGAAGTTCTTTAGTAGAGATTTTGGGGTCACTTATGTACACTATCTTATCATCTGCAAATAACGAAAGTTTGACATCTTCCTTTCCAATTCAAATCTCCAAGATCTCCTTATTCTGTCTTATAGCTATTGCTAGAACTTCAAGCACTGTATTAAAGAGATAAAGGGAGAGTGGACAGCCCTGTCTTGTTCCTGATTTTAGTAGAATCGCTTTGAGTTTCTCTCCATTTAATTTGATGGTAGCTGTCGGATTGCTATATATTGCTTTTATTATGCTTAGATATGAACCTTGTATCCCTACTCTCTCCAAGACCTTTATCATAAAGGGGTGTTGAATTTTGTCAAATGCTTTTTCAGCATCTAATGAAATGATCATATGGTTTTTTTCTTTCAGTTTATTTATGTGATGGATTACATTGATAGATTTCCATATGTTGAACCAGCCCTGCATCTCTGGGATGAAGCCTACTTGATCATAAATGATGATCTTTTTGATGTGTTCTTGGATTCTGTTTGCCAGTATTTTATTTAGAATTTTTTCATCAATGTTCATGAGTGAGATTGGTCTCTAATTCTCTTTCATGTTTGCGTCTTTGTGCGGTTTTGGTATCAGGGTAACTGTAGCTTCATAAAAAGAGTTTGGCAAAGACCCTTCTGTTTCTATTATGTGAAACACCTTAAGGAGTATAGGTATTAGCTCTTCTTGGAAGTTTTGGTAGAATTCTGATTAAAACCATCTGGTCCTGGGCTTTTTTTGCTTGGGAGGTTTTTGATGACAGCTTCTATTTCCTCGCGACTTATAGGTCTATTTAAATTGTTCACCTGGTCTTGATTTAATTTCGGTATACGGTATTTATCTAAAAAACTGTCCATTTCTTGTACATTTTCCAATTTTGTGGCATACAGGCTTTTGTAGTAAGACCTAAAGATTCTCTGAATTTCCTCAGTGTCTGTTGTTATGTCCCCCTTTTCATTCCTGATCTTGTCGATATGAGTATTCTCTCTCAGCTTTTTGATTAGTTTGGATAGGGGTTTGTCGATCTTGTTGATTCTCTCAAGGAACTAGCTCTTTGTTTCATTGATTCTTTGGATTGTTTTCTGTGTCTCTATTTTGTTGATTTCAGCCCTCAGTTTGATTATTTCCAGTCTTCTACTTCTCCTGGGTGAGTCTGCTTCTTTTTTTTCCAGAGCTTTTAGGTGTGCTGTTAAGTCACTAAAGTGTGCTTTCTCTGTTTTCTTTATGTGGGCACTCAGTGCTATGAACTTTGCTCTTAGCACTGCTTTCATAGTGTCCCATAGGTTGGGGTATGTTGCATTTTTATTTTCGTTGAATTCAAGGAAGACTTTAATTTCTTTCTTTATTTCTTCCTTGACCCAGGAGTGGTTCAGTAGTTGACTGTTCAGTTTCCATGAGTTTGTAGGCTTTCTGGGGGTGGAGTCGTTTTTATTAAATTCTAACTTTACTCCATGATGATCCGATAAGACACAGGTGGTTACTCCAATTTGTTTGTATCTGTGGATGTTTGCTTTGTTGCCGAGTATGTGATCAATTTTCCAGAATGGCTTTTTTTTTGTTGGTTTTTTTTTTTTTGTTTTTTTTTTTTTCAAGACAGGGTTTCTCTGTGGCTTTGGAGCCTGTCCTTTAACTAGCTCTGTAGACCAGGCTGGTCTTGAACTCACAGAGATTCGCCTGCCTCTGCCTCCCGAGTGCTGGGATTAAAGGCGTGCGCCACCACCGCCCGGCCCAGAATGGCTTTTTAAGAATATAAATAAATACTACCTTGGAGTCTATGGTGAAAAACAGAGACTGTTATCATTCAGGATTGATCATATTATTTTGTATATATTTTATGACTCTATGTCCCCAAAAGTGTCATAGATTTGGATAATGTGCAGACATATGAGGAATCAGCATTATGGCAGAAATAATCAGTCTGGAATAACAGAAGTACTTTTGCTATTTTACCCATCATGGTCAAAGAGAAACTCTCATGGAGTTTTAGCGGAATGACACTCAACTGTATAAGCTGGCACCTCTTGATCCCACTCAAATAGTGGGCTGACTTGTTCAAAAACTCAGGCCTGACAGCAGGATACTTAATACACACTAAAACCTTTAGGAAAAATATTTGAATAACATTACTAATACCAAGACTTTCTAAAATAAATATTGGACAGTATTCTCCATGAATATGTTTAAGTTTCTCACTTTTAGATCTTTCTAAGAAAAGTATACTAGAAATCATTGCAGTGGACATGGGACAAGCATGCATGCTTTGGAAATTGAAAACTGAGGATTGCTTCAGGACTGTTGAGTGATATTCTACTTTATTAAATTAGAGGTTTTTGTTACCTTTACCTGAGATATTTAATTTAATCTGCAAAGTACATTCCTCTCTTCTTTCCCTTGCCCTCTCCCCTATGCCTTAACAACCCTATGTGTAACATTTGCTTTATTATGTCTCTTTTAGAAGTGCACATGGAACTCTGATTTTTCTTTTCACTGTTTCCCCATAAACCCAAGTACAGAAATTTGGCCATGACAGTCAATCATTGCCATATCTTGTTTAGTTAATAGGCGTTCCGGAAACACATTCATATATTTTAGAATTCATATGAAGTAAAATTGACTGGTACCTAAGTAATATGGGAATCAATCTACATCACAATTCAGCCATACCACACTTTAGCCTATACTCAAAGGATGCTTCATCCTACCCCAAGACCCAGAAAGATAAATATCATATGTATTCATTTGTATATGGATATTCATCATTAAGTAAATCACAACCAAGTTACAATCTCTAGACCCAGAGAGGTTAGGTATAGAGAAAGGAAGAAGAGAACCACATGGATTTTCCTGGGAGGGGAAATAGAATAGATTTTATGGTTGGAGTGGACATGAAAAAGAGAGTCAGGTGAGGTGGGGAAAGGGAAGATGGGGTTGAGGGGGGAATGTGGGGGAGAATTGAAGAGCATTTGAGGAGTGGAGACAAAGTGGCCATCTCTTTTCACTAATGTGCTTCCAGAACTGGAAGTAGGTTACATCCAATTGAGTTGTTGGCCAATGGGGTCCCATAGAAATCCCCAAAGAAGCCTGGCTGCCAATGAGAGAGTAGATTGCTCTCTGCAAACTGGCATCAAGGCCTTATTGCTGAAGTTAGCATCCACAGAACTCATCAGACATGGCGAGGTGGATCTGGTGCCTACATAGAGCCTTTATCCCTATGTTCTCATGTTGTCTGTTCAAGAAGGTACTCTGCAGGCTATCAAAGGGAAACATAAATGCCAATGAAGCCATGGAACCTTTGATCTACAATGTTGTCCTATATGCAAAATAGGCTAGGGCAATGATAGCACAGACTGTGGGGGTGTTACCCAAGGTCTGATTTGATTTATGGCCCATACTCAACACTCTTTGGTGACCAAGAACCAGAGAATATATAGCCCAAAGACCTAGCATAAAAGTACATATATATTATATATATTTATAAATTTATATATGTGTAATACACACACACACACACACACACACACACACACACACACACACACACACACACACACATTCTGCCATACTCATAGATCAGTACCTTGCGCAGCCATCATCAGAAGTTTCTTCTGGCAACAGACAAGATAAGGAGACCCACAGCTAGACATTATGAATACAGGCAGAGACTTTGGGACACATAACTTTTAATGTGATGTCTGCATAAATTCCTCCCTCTCAGAGATCAGGGAACATCTCAGGAAAGGAGGGAGAAAGAGTGTAAGAGCAAAAGAATATGGAGTACTTCAAGAAACCAAGGCCTTCAAAAACCAACTGAGTCGGGCTCTTATGAACTCACAGAGATTGTAGCAAGAGGCACAGGGACAGCACGGGTCTGCACCAAGTGATCAGCATAAGGACAGAAGTACAGCATGGGTCTGCACCATATTTTCTGCATATGGACAGTGGTAGAATGCCAGAGCAGTCATTACGAAAGACAAAATGTAGAGACTAAAACCTAAATTTAGAATTATGGCACATAAACCATCAATTTCTCTATTTTTATTTATCTAAAGGAAAGGAAATGGGAATGTTAAAAAATTATGTCTCATTCTGGTTATTGAGATGCATGATCCACAATTCTACTACATAACTTCAACCTTATGCGATATATTTGGGCATATGAAAGAATAAAATTCCTGCATTCATGGCAACTAGGATAAAAAGGTTTGAATACAATTTCATATATATACATATATATGTATATATATTACATATACATATATGTGGTATTTTAATTTATTTTGTTTCAAATGTGTGCATAAGAACCTGTGTAATTGTGTGTGGATGTTTATGCCATAATTCCATGGTTTGAATGTGTATGCTACAGGGCAACTTGTAGGAGTAAGTTCAATGATTCCACTATGTGGGTCCTGGGGTAAATCTCTGATTGCCAGGCTTGGTGGCAGGTGATTTTATTTTCTGAACCATCCTTACAGTTCTAAACTCTCAATCTTAAGAGAAAAATTAACGTTGACACTGTAGTTGGTACTTAGTGTTGTGCATTGTTAGTGGGGGAAAAAAGAGCATCGTGGATAATCGGAACAATGGAGAACTACTTCAAGTTTCTTTCTTTGTCAAAAGGCTTCACATATGTAGAGCACTATCATTCTAACTGAGATCCAAAGGAAATGGAGAGGGGGCATTCTACCTAAGACGAGATAAAGGAAGGGGAAAAAAAAAGAGGGAAAAATCCAGTGAAATACAATTGTCAGGTGGGTGTTGGCACTGAGTGTTAGAAATTATGACAGAATGGATTATTTTCCTATAAAATGTTCTCAGTGTTGGAAGTTCATTGATGTCACTTGGAAAGTTTTAAAAGTCTTCTTGTTTAAGAACCTGGTCAATAAGACAAAACAACAGTGTACAGAATGGGAAAAAAATTCTACCAACTCCATGTTTGACAGAGGACTGATCTCCAAATTATACAAAGAACTCAAGACATCAAAAGACCAAATAATCAAATAAAAATGAGGTACAGATCTAAATAGACAACTCTCAACAGAGGAATCTCAAATGGATTAAAGGCACTTAAGGAAATGTTCAACATCCTTATTCAGAGAAATGCAAATCAAAACAACTCTGAAATACCACCTTACACTTAGAATGGTCAAGACTGAAAACTCTAATACAACTTACGCTGGAAGGATGTGAAACGAGGGAAATACTTGTCCATTACTGGTGGGAGTGCAAACTTGTACAGCCACTTTGGAAATCAATATGGCAGTTTCTCAGAAAAATGGGAATCCGTCTACCTCAAGACACAGCAACACCACTTTTGGACATATACCCAAAGGATGCGTACTCATACCACAAGGACATTTGCTCAACTATGTGCATACAACATTATTTGTAATAGCAAAAATTTGGAAAAAACCTAAATGTCCCTATACCAAAGAATGGATAAAGAAAATGTGGTACATTTACATAATAGAGTACTACTTAGTGGGAAAAACAAAAGCAAAAAACAATGACAACTTGAAATTTGCAGGCAAATGGACAGAACTAGAAAAAGTCATGTTGGGTGAGGCAACCCAGACATAGAAAGACAAATATAACATCTACTCATTCATAAGTAGATATTAGACATAAAGCAATGAACAATCAGCCTACAGTCTACAACCCCAGAGAACCTAGGAAATAAAGAGGACCCTAAGAGGCATATACACAGATACGTCTATGGGGAGGAAAAAAGACAAGATCTCCTGAGTAAATTGGGAGTGTAGGGGGCAGCGGGGAGGATGGAAGGAGAGAGGGAAAGAGAGAGGGGAATGGGTAAAAATGTATAGCACATTCCTATTCAAACAATTAAAATGAGAAGAAAAAAGATTCCTGCTTGGCTCCAAACTCAGGAGATCCTAACTCAATTTAACTGGCCTGATGGAGTCAGGCATTAATATTTGTAAAAAGTTCTTAGATATTTCTGAATGAGTATGCTGCCAGAATTAAAACCAACTGGTAACAGAAAAACAGAGGTGTGGGAAAGAGAGGGAGGTGATAGAAAAGTGTGTGTCCGTTTGAAATGTTTGCTGAGGTGAAAGCTGTAACTATATTTTATTAGACTTATATATTCTTAGAAGAGTTTGACTCACTCATGTCCCATTTATTTTTACTACATTTGTTTATTTTGTTATGTGAAATAATGCACGTGTGTGTGTATGTGTGTGTGTGTGTGTGTGTGTATTTAAGCATAGTGGAGGCTAGAGGACAAACTGAAGGATTTAGGAGTCTTTCTTTACTTCCACCACTTGACTTCCCGGATTGAACTTGGGTTACTTGGTTGCCAGTTTGTGACTTTACTTAGTGTCCTTTATATTATTTCTCCATTGACTAAATAAAACAACATTTTCGCCTCAACTACAAGAGATAGATAGCGACAGAACATCGTTGTTCATTCCACTTAATCATTACAAGGGTCTTTCAATCTATTTCAGTTTTTGAACACATGTTGAACTGTGACTTTATCCATTTATTTTCACACATTGATGTCAGGTGATTAGTAATTTTTTGTAATTCTTAAATGACATAGGCACTGTGGGCACTGTGTTGTGTCCACAAACACATGAAGGTTTAAACCTAAACAAATAGCAATTGGATGTGGAGGTGCCAGGCTGTAGGGCCTTCCTGCTGGTTCACTCATTGAGGTATGGTGCTTAAACATGGCTAATATGGCAGCCATAAGCTATGAATTTTCATTTTTAATTGATTTTTATTGAGCTCAACATTTTTCTCTGCTCCCCTCCCTGCCTCTCTCCTCCCCTTCAACTATTTCCCAAAATCCCCATGCTCCCAATTTACTTAGGAGATCTTTTCTTTTTCTACTACTCATGTAGATTAGATCTATGTATGCCTCTCTTAGGGTCCCCATTGTTGTCTAAATCCTCTGGGATTGTGATTTGTGGGCTGTTTTTTTTTTGCTTTATGTTTAAAAACCACTTATGAATGAGTACATGTGATAATTGTATTTTTGGGTCTGGGTTACCTCACTCAAAATGATGTTTTCTAGCTTCATTCATTTGCCTGCAAAATTCAAGATGTCATTATTTTTTTCTGCTGTGTAAATGTACCACCATTGTGTAAATGTACCACATTTTCCTCATCCATTCTTCTGTCAAAGAGCATTTAGGTTGTTTCCAGGTTCTAGCTATGAAAAACAATGCTGCTATGAACATAGCTGAGCACATGTCCTTGTGGCACGATTGAGCATCCTTTGGATATATACCCAAAAGTGGTATTACTGGATCTTGAAGAAGATTGTTTCCTAATTTTCTGAGAAATTGCCACACTGACATCCAAAGGGGCTGTACCAGCTTGCATTCCCACCAGCAATGCAGGAGTGTTCCCTTTCCCCTACAACCTTTGCAGCATAAGTTATCATCAGTTATTTTGATCTTGGCCATTCTTACAGGTGTATGATAGAATATCAGATTTTTTTTTATTTGCATTTCTCTGATGACTAAGATTGTTGAACATTTCCTTAAGTATGTTTCAGCCATTTTAGATTCCTCTAGTAAGAGTTCTCTGTTTAGATCTGTAGTCCATTTTTTATTACATTATTTGTTCTTTTGATGACAAATTTCTTGAGTTCTTTGTATATTTTGGAGATCAGACCTCTTTCTGATGTGGGGTTAGTGAAAATCTTTTCCCATTCTATAGGCTGTCGTTTTGTCTTGTTGACTGTGTCTTTTGCTTTACAGAAGCTTTTCAGTTTCAGGAGGTCCCATTTATTAATTGTTTCTCTCAGTATCTGTACTGCTGGGGTTATATTTAGGAAGTGGTCTCCTGTGCCAATGCGTTCAAACGTACTTCCCATTTTCTCTTCTATGAGGTTCAATGTGACTGGCTTTATGTTGAGGTCTTTGATCCATTTGGATTTAAGTTTTGTGTATGGTGATAGATTAGGGTCTATTTTTATTCTTCTACGTGTTGATATCCAGTTATGCCAACACCATTTGTTAAATATGCTTTCTTTTTTCCATTTGCTATTTTTTGCTTCTTTGTCAAAAATCAGCTGTTCGAAAGTATGTGGACTAATATCTGGGACTTCGATTTGGTTCCATTGGTCCTCCTGTCTGTTGTTATGCCAATATCCAGGCTGTTTTTAGTACTGTAACTCTGTAGTAGAAAAATATCATTTTTAACCTTAGCTCCTGAGACTTAGTGATCTGCCACATAGCAATTTCCACATTTTCTGCTTCACCTCATTATTCCTGCAAATACCATCCTGGTAAAAAAGTGGACAATATCAGCAGCAGGAGAATTCAAGTCCAGGTAGTCATTGGTCACTAAGTGGCCACATACTGGGAGAGTGTCCCCGAGAAATCGGCATTGCTCTGTATCAACACGTTTCTTGGATAGAACAGCACAATGATTTCTAATCTTCTGCATTCCTCTCTTGGGTTGCTCAGTCATTTCACAGAGACTTCTGGTAACAATTAATACAGCCATAAAAAAGAGGGAAAATAACAAGGGAAAACATGCACATAGATTGAAAGCAGATATCTGGATCCTGGTGTCCCACAAATTTAGATCAACCACATGTCTGCCTGGAAACGTGTAACTTGCATTCATAAGTGATGCTATCATATAACGGCTGATGGAGAAATCACAACGGAGCCCATTTGTACATTCTGGAATTAATATCTATGTGCAGATAATTAAGAGAACAATAAAACACACAAAATGAATATACACAGGGGAAGACTGGAGCTCCACATCATCCAAATGTGTCATTTTGTGGAAACCTTAGGGAAATAAAGCTTTATGGGGTACTGGAGGGGAGGATTGCTGTTGGAACTAGGAATTCGCAGTCTTGCAGTTTGGAAACAAAGCTTTCAGTTAATAAGAATGTGTACCAGAATTAAACACCACTCCTGTTATTACAGTCACAATTCTGGGCCTAATCCCCACTGCTCTCCCGGAAACGGTTGTTACTAACTTCTCTTGTGAGCATGCGCTCAAGCAAGCTTTGGCAGAGTCGAGTGATGTCTGAAACAACTCCTTCCTGGTGCTGAGGTACACAGTCTTCTAATGTCACAAAGGTTTTAAGAGGCACATTGGTTTCAGGAGTGCCTCAGTGTATTTTAACTTAGTACATCTTGGTTTTTGATGCAATGGAAATATTTTTGAAAGTGGCAGAGAACACTGAAAGGTGATGATAGGACAATAAACTGTGCCTTCATCACAGGGCGCTTCCTGATATTAAGAATGTGTGTTGAAGTGATATATATAAGGCTAAGATGGCCTCATTGGTTTGAATGTTCCGTTTATGTGCTTTATGGTAGAATGCTGCAGCTTCTGGGGAAAAACAAGGCTCACATCCCAGGCACAATTAAGTGCATATGCAGCTCCTGATGCACAGTTCACCACACTTAGCTTTCTTTTTAAGAAATGTTGACATGTCAGTCATTTGTGCATGTGATATGCAAGTATGTGTTCCAATGTGCAAGTATGCAAAGTTTATGCATGCAGTGTATATGTGTGCAAATGTACAAGTGTGCATGTATACATGCATGTAAACTGAAAAGGATTACTGATTTGTTCTAAGCTTTCTCTGCATTTTTAAAAGAATAAACTCAAATGAAATTAAAATGTATGGTGATATTTATAGGTGATTTTTTTAAAGAAAATTTAAATAATTCGTTCAACACAATAGAATTTCTGAATGCAGTTTCTAACTACTTCCAGACATCTACTTCCTTGGAGCAAGTGAGACAAAATGTAATAAACATATGTAATAGTATAAACAGAAAGCTTGCAGTCACTAATTGTTTTAGATACATATAGCTTCAAATAATTTACTTTTAAAAATTTCTTAACAAATGAATACAAACATATCTGTCAGATGTGGGATAATAAGACTAAATACAAAATCTTACCATATATTTTGAGATCACTAATGATGTAACCCCCTCTCAAAACCAATAAAACAAAATGAAAATCAACCATAATATCCATATAAACTCTGTAATAGAAAATTCTTATTTATTTATTATTATTATTATTTTACATTCCAACAACAGTTCTCCCTCCCACATTTCCTCCCACTCCCTTCTCCCTCTAACCCACCCTCCATCCACTCTTCCCTCTGAGTAAGGGCTCTCTTCGGGAGTCAATAAAGCCAGGCCCTAGTTGGGGCAAGACCAAGCCCCACCCCTCTACATTAAGGCTACGCAAGGCATTGCACCATAGGGGATGGGCTTCAACAAACTTGCACCAGGGATAGATCATGGTCCTACTGCCAGGGGCCCCTCAGGTAGTCCATGCTTCACCACTGTCTTCCACATATAGAGGCCCTAGTTTGGTCCCAGGGAGGCTCCACAGCTGTCAGTACAGAGCTCCTGAGTTTCCACAATCTTGGTTCAGCTGTCTCTGTAGATTTCTCCATCATCCTTATGGACTCTTGGCAATTTCTCTAGCATCAGGTTCCCCCTAGCCCCATGGTGGCTCTCTTTATTAAGATCTCTCTTTCACTGGTCTCCCACTTTGTGTCTTTCCCCTTGACCATCCCATTCTCTCATGTTCTCATCCCCTCTACTTTACTGCCCCCCTTGCCTCAAGTTTACCCAGGAGACCTCATCTAATTCCCATTTTCAAGGTTATCTATGTCTCCCTCTTAGGGTCTTCCTTGTTACCTAGATGCTCTGGATCTGTGGATTGTAGTCTGGTTATCCTTTGCTTTACATTTAATATCCACTTATTAGTAAGTACATACTATGTTTGTCTTTCTGAGTCTGGGTAACCTCTCTCCGGATGTTTTTTCTAGTTCCATCCATTTGCCTGTAAATTTCATGATGTCCTTGTTTTTTACAGCTGTGTAATATTCCATTGTATAAATGTGCCACATTTTCTTTATCTATTCTTCAGTTAAGGGGCAAATAGATCATTCTTATTCCATGGTCTTTGTTCCGTGCATTCTGATAATTCATCTGCATATCACCATGAGAAACAGAATTTTCCTCACATCAACAAAAGGTTTTTGACAATGGAAAGTCTATTGTTGCAGGAAAAGGATATGTTCCCAAAGATAAATATTGTCAACACGCCTTTTGCTTTCCATTTTAAAATATAAAGATGTTAGTGAAAGCACACCTTAAAAGGGTTGGCTAATGTAAGGTAAAGGAGATCCAGCTGCCAAAGAAGAATGTGGGAATGTCTTCTTCAGAAGCAGTAATCTGGAAGATGATCAGATTCTGTGTTTATAGGACTGAACCGGCCTACCACTGGAAAGATGTTCAGAAAAAAGTTTTTTGAGTTCTGATACTATCTGTTCTCTGATTAGAAGCCTAAAGTTGATAATTCTAGAGACAATGAGTAAACTTTTGGCTTATGACAAACTCGTGGCGAAGTGAAGTAGTTTGCTATAGAACGGCCCACACCTGTCTGTGTCCTTTCTGCCACACACTCCATCACCAATGTAGCTCTCATTCTCTGGAATATAAATCATCTAAACTTCTGGAAAGTAAAGGTCACTTTTCCATCAAATTTAGGGATAAAAACGTTTCAATTAAACTAATGTCTCACTGTGAATCTGATATATGTAAGATATCTGTATGCAAGTGTGTGGGTATGTCTGTGTCGGTGTTTTCATTTGTTTCTGTGTATATCTGTGTGTTCATATGTATGAGTTTGTTTGTCTTTCTCTGTCTCTATGTTTTTGTCTCTGTCTCTCTCCGTGTGACAAAGCTGTCAGTTCCTTTGATATAGAGCACAGAGGATGGAGCTGGCACATGATTCTGTTTCTTTAGGAGGGCAGTCTTATCATTAGGAACTTCCCAGACCAGAAGTTCTCTCTTAGATGAAATTATAGCAAAACAAATAGCCAGTTATAAACCTTTTCAGGGCATCTGTTTACTAGTGACTCGGGGATATAGTATTGGCTCACTTAGTGATTTTTTTTTTTACCTTTCTTTTCTTTATTTTTTTTCCATACATTGTTTTGTTTTATTTTTTCCATTCAAGAACATAATTAAAGATAAAAAAAATTTTTTTTTCCTTTCTTCCCCTTCTCCCGGTCCCCTCCCACTACCCCCCACCCCTCCTCCCTCCCCCTTCTTCCTTGAAGGAGGGCATGGTGCCCTGCCCTGTTGGAAGTCCAAGGCCCACCCCCATCCCTCC
>PVIU01032505.1:0-13532 GCA_004026605.1 Ondatra zibethicus | reverse complement strand
TCTATAAGGTTCAGTGTGGCTGGCTTTATGTTGAGGTCTTTGATCCATTTGGACTTGAGTTTTGTGCATGGTGATAGATAGGGGTCTATTTTCATTTGTCTACATGTTGATATCCAGTTATGCCAGCACCACTTGTTGAATATGCTTTCTTTTTTCCATTTGATATTTTTTGCTTCTTTATCAAATATCAGGTGTTCGAAGATGTGTGGATTGATATCCGGGTCTTCTATTCGGTTCCATTGGTCCTCCTGTCTGTTCTTATGCCACATTTACAAACTCTTTAATATGTGATTCGTCATATTGCTGGACCATCACCTCTGCATTTTCATTCAATCTGTCAAAATCTGATTTTTTTAGCAAAATCATAGGAAGAAAGCCTGGCTTCCTATAGCTGGAGAGCTGGAAAAGAAGAGACCATTTGAATAGTCTTCCAGATGAATGTTTGTTTGTTTGGTTTTGGGTTTTTAGAGACAGGGTTTCTCAGTAGCTATGGAGCCTGTCCTAGAATTCGCTCTGTAGACCAGACTCAATGTAGGAGGTCCTTCTGTATATGTGTTGCTTTTATTGGTTAATGAATAAAGAAACTGACTTGGCCTGTTGATAGGGCAGGGTAGAATTAGGTGGGAAGACTATACTGAATGCTGGGGGAGAGAAGGCGGAGTCAAGAGATGCCATGTAGCTGCTTCCAGGAATAGACATGCGGGAACCTTGCCAGTAAGCCACAGCCTCGTGGCAATACACAGATTAATAGAAATGGGTTAAGTTACGACATAAGAGTTAGCCAATAAGATGCTAGAGCTAATGGGCCAAGCAGTGATTTAATTAATACAGTTTCTGTGTGGTTATTTCGGGGCTGAGCAGTCAGGAACAAGCAAGCGGCCTCTTATTACACAGGCTGGCCTTGAACTCACAGAGATCTGCCTGCCTCTGCCTCCTGAGTGCTGGGATTAAAGGCATGCGCCACCACTGCCTGACTTTTTTTTTTTAATTCAACAAATGATAAGAAATTTATGTACTAATTTTGAATTGGTTGGTTTTGCATTTTTTTTTTTGAGACAGGGTCTCATGAATTTGAGGCTGTCCCCAGTTTTATATGTAGCAAAGAATGACTTGTAGTTTTGATCCTCCTGCTTCTCGTCTCCCGAGTGTTGGAGTTGCAGGCTGGTGCCACCTGATTTATTCGCTGTGGGAGATCGACACTGGGTCACGCCCACGCGAGAGCTCAACTACACCAACCCAACAGTTTCTTTAAAACTAGTTATAGTGTGGAACATGACATGGTGTCACTATACTTCCCTTTTTAAAAAATTTTTTAGGTTTATTTATTTTATGTATACAGTGTTCTGCCTGCATATACACCTGCCTGCCAGAAGAGGGCACCGGATCTTATAGATGGCAGATGCTGGGAATTGAATTCAGGTCCTCTGCGGGAGCAGTCAGTGCCCTTACCTCCTGCGCCATCTCTCCCGCCCGTCATTATATCTGCACTCTGTTCATTTAACCTTTGTTTTTCACATTGTGGTTCTTTGATCTATTTAATTTGTAACCAGCTCAGCCAGTCACGAAGGTCTAATGTTGACACAGTCGGTTTTGTAATATCAAAAGAGCACCTTTCTTGATGTGTCCCCCACTGCCCAGTCTCTGAGTACTAGCAGAAAGTTTGTAATGGTGGTACAAGCTCCCCAGAAATTCTATTCACTTGAAAGCCTAACACCGGAAATGAAAACAAAATGTCAGTTGTTTTTGTTTGAAGTGATAGCCTTACTTCTTTAATTAAAAAAAAAAAGTGCTTGCTGAGGGGGAGGGGGACTTGTTTGGAGAAGAGGAGGTTCAGTGGCAATAGGAGAGGAATGAGAGAGGTTAATGGGGGAGAATGACCAAAATTCATTATATACAAACATGAAAATGTCAAAAAGTTTAATGAATATCTGAAAAAGAAAACTTAGCCAGATACTCATTTGAACTGCAATGCAGCCATTTTAGACCTCAAGTAAAAATGATCTTTCCTTTAAAATGTGGCTTGTGAAGCCCAGTAATTGGGAGCACGTGTTGCAGCTGGGTGGTGCCTTTAATCCCAGCACTCTGGAGGCAGAAGCACTCTCTGTGAGTTCAAGGTCAGCCTGGTCTACAAAGTGAGTTCCAGGACAGCTAGGACTGTTACCAGAGTAACCCTGTCTTGGGGGGAGAAAAAAAAAACTAGTGGGATAAACAGTCTTCCCAGGGAACAGCACACCAATCAGTTATCCCATTCCGAATGATCAGCTCTGATAACATACATACAAGTAACATAATACAGACTGAGTAGGTTATATTTAGGAATATATGTACATACTACATATACATATATGCATGTAACAATCAAAAAAAGTCATGAATTTAGGCCAGGCGGTGGTGGTGCAAGCCTTTAATCCCAGCACTCGGGAGACAGAAGCAAGCAGATCTCTGTGAGTTCGAGGCCAGCCTGGCCTTTAAGAGCTAGTTCCAGGACAGCTTCCAAAGCTACAGAGAAACCCTGTCTCGAAAAACAAAAAAACAAACAAACAAACAAAAAAAGGTCATGAATTTGAAAGAGAACAAATGGGTACATGGGAGGGTTTAGAAGTAAGAAAGGGAAGGGAAAATGATGTAAGTATATTATTTCAAAGATAAAAGAAAAATTTTTTATTATTGTTTTTTCCCATGATATTTATTGAGCTCTACATTTTTCTCTGCTCCCCTCCCTGCCTCTCCCCTTCCCACTTCTACCCTTACCCAAGGTCCCCATGCTCCCAATTTACTCAGGAGATCTTGTCTTTTTATACTTTCTACTTCCCATGTAGATTAGATCTATGTAAGTCTCTCTTAGTGTCCTCATTGTTGTCTAAGTTCTCTGGGATTGTGGTTTGTAGGCTGGTTTTCTTTGCTTTATGTTTAAAAATCACCTATGAGTTGAGTACATGTGATAATTGTCTTCTGTGTCTGGGTTACCTCACTCAAAATACACTAGTTCCATCCATTTTCCTGCAAAATTCAGGCTGCCGTTATTTTTTTCTGCTGTGTAGTACTCCATTGTGTAAATGTACCACTTTTTTTTTTTTTATCCATTCTTCGATCGAGGGGCATTTAGGTTGTTTCCAGTTTCTGGCTATGACAAACAAAGCTGCTATGAATATAGTTGAGCACATGTCCTTGTGGCACGATTGAGCATCCTTTGGATATATACCCAAAAGTGGTATTATTGGGTCTTGAGGAAGGTTGTTTCCTAATTTTCTGAGAAGTCATCACATTGACATCCAAAGGGGTTGTACCAGCTTGCATTCCCACCAGCAATGCAGGAGTGTTCCCTTTTCCCCACAACCTCTCCAGCATAAGTTGTCATTCTTACAGGTGTAAGATGGAATCTCAGAGTCATTTTGATTTGCATTTCTTTGATGACTAAGGATGCTGAACAATTCCTTAAGTGTCTTTCAGCCATTTTAGATTCCTCTGTTGAGAGTTCTCTGTTTAGGTCTGTACTCCTTTTTTTATTGGATTACATGATATTTTGGTGTCCAATTTCTTGAGTTCTTCGTATACTTTGGAGATGAGACCTCTGTCTGATGTGGGGTTAGTGAAGATCTTTTCCCATTCTGTAGGCTGTCGTTTTATCTTGTTGACCATGTCCTTTGCTTTACAGAAGCTTTTCAGTTTCAGGAGGTCCCATTTATTAATTGTTTCTCTCAGTGTCTGTGCTGCTGGGGTTCTATTTAGGAAGTGGTTCCCTGTTCCAATACGTTCAAAAGAAAACATTTTAAACAAATTAAAAACTAAATCTTGCTGCGTGGTGATGGCTCAAGCCTTTAATCACAGTACTAGGGAGGCAGAGGCAGGCGGATCTCTGTGAGTTCAAAGTCTGCAGAGTGAGTTCCAGGACTGGCTCCATAGCTGCATAGAGAAACCCTATCTCAAAAAACAAAACAAAACCAAAAACTTAAATTTTTATGGGACTGGAGAGTTGGCTCAGCAAGCAGAAGATTGAGGTTCAGTTGCCAGCACCCATGGTGACTCAGACCCACCTGTAGCTCCAGTTCTTGAGGCTCTGATCCCTCCTCTGACCTCTGCAAGCACTGGTCACGCATGTGGTACACATATGTATGTGCAGGCAAAATATTCCTGGACCAGAATATTACGACTTCTGGCAGCTCAACTTCTAATATAGTTTGTATTCTTTAAAAGCTTTTACACTTTTTAAATTTTTTTATGAGATCAGGTCTCACTGTGTAGCTTTGGCTGGCCTAGATATCACTGTCATAGATCAGGTTGGCCCCAAACTCACAGAAATCCGCCTGCCACTGCCTCCCAAGTGTTAGGATGAAAACATATGCCACCAAACCCAGACACATTTATCCTTTTGTCTTTGTTTTTGTTTGTTTGTTTTTTGAGACATTGTTTCTTTGTATAGTCCTGACTGTCCTGGAACTCACTCTGTAGACTAGGCTGGCCTTAGACTCAGAGATCCCCCTGCCTCTACCTCCACTGCCCAGTCTATTTCTTTTTCTTTCTTTTTATCTTTATCAAATTCAGGCTGTCTGCTCCCCCCACACACTGGGGTTTTTTTTTTTGTTTGTTTGTTTGTTTACATACGTGTCAGCCCCTGGTAGGAAAGCCAGGAGAGGGATGTGTTCAGGCCGTCACCCTTTGTGGGACTTGGCTTCCTTTTACCATCAGTAAAATGAATTCTGTTTGGTTTGGGGAATTTCACTAAAACCTCACCAAGTGACTATGTTTGGGGGGATGTGATGGGAACCTTGGAAGCCCCACTGGTGGAAAACTGTGATCTGCACAGCTGTGCTTTGGGCCTGACAGGATGACAGACTGAACAAATCAGGATGCCAGCCCAGCTACACAAACTTACTGTATCTGCGACCACGCTGTAAGGAACATGTGGCACTGATGACAGATAGGGTTGTGTCAGACAAGCGGAAGCCTCCGAGAAACTGCCGAGAACCAGCGTTCACCTTCTCCATGCCATGCTGCTTGGCTGCCACTGTCTAAGGCTTCTTCGCATCTTGCTGCCTTTACCTGGCTTGTTTTCAGACTGTACAGGGGCATAGCCTCTGTGCCGTCACATCATGATGCGCATGCGTGAGGCTTCATGGCACAGTCCTGCGGTTCGAGATGTGGTCATTTGGGAATGTCGGGCTCCCAGAAACGGAGACGAGCCTTTGGTCCTTTTCTTAAAATTCCTAGCCTTTCCTCTTATGCATGCACATGTCCTCTTCTGTCCCCAGGTCTCCTCTGTAGTGTGCTTCCTGCTGTCCCCTGCAGCTTCCTTTATCACTGGACAATTGGTCAATGTGGACGGGGGCCAGACTTTGTATTCTCATTCCTTCAATATCCCAGGTAAGCAGCCAGGAGGTAGTCATTAGCTCTTCACCTGCCTGGGCTTCGTGTCTTTTGTTCGTTTGCTTGTTTTATTTTTGGTTTGTTTGTTTGGGTGTTTGTTTTTCAAGACAGGGTTTCTCTGTATAACAGCTCTGACTGTCCTGGAACTTTTTTCATAGACCAGACTGACCTCGAACTCACTGAGATCCACCTGCCTCTGCCTCCCTCCCGAGTGCTGGGATTAAAGACACCGCCTGGCCAAGCTCCATGTCTTTACTCACTACTTGAGAGGTTGAGGCTTTCTCCTATAGGGCATCAAAAAGTACAAAATATTTATGCTTATGATAGGATTTTAAAGAAAATTTTCTCAGCTGAAGAAAATCTCTAAATACAAAGAATGATAGGAAGGAGGCAGAAGCTGCCTGTGCTGTTTAAAGGTTTAATTCCTTTTCTCCCCAGTAAGTGGTTTGCATAGACGGAAGAGTCTATACAGTCCAAGTCTACTTTGGCCTCTCTTTGGATATATATATCAGGTGAAATGATCAGTTTCTGTATTCAATCACTTTTTAAAATATTTAAATTTATTTTATGTGCATTGGTGTGAAGGTGTTAGAAGTCAGGAGGCAGAGGTTAGTAGATCTCTGTGCATTCCCAGGCCAGCCAGGGCTATATGGAGAGGCCCTATCTCAAAAACCCAAAACCAACCAAACAAATCAGATAGTCCAGGGGGCTGGAGAGATGGCTCAGAGGTTAACAGCACTGGCTGTTCTTCCAGGGGTCTTGAATTCAATTCCCAGCAACCATATGGTGGCTCGCAACCATCTGTAATGAGATCTGGTGCCCTCTTCTGGTGTGCAGGCAGAACATTTTATATATAATAAACAAACAAATAAATAAATGTCTTTTTAAAATATCAGATAGTTCAATGTCCTGGTTTTACAAATGACAAAACAAGTTCACAGAAAGTAAAGAGCACAGCTAGAGAGAGACTTGGTGGCTACAAGTTCACAGAGAGTACAGAGCACAGGAGGCTGGAGAGAGACTCGGTGGCTGCAAGCACTGGCTGCTCTTCCAGAGGAGTCTCCATGGAGGCTCACAGCCACCTGTAACTCCAGTTCTGGGTGAGCTGATACCCTCCTCTGGCCTCTACAGGCACCAGGCACACATAGACCATACATGCAGGCATTCACACATACATATAAAACATAAATTAAAAAGTTAAAACATGATAAAGTCCAGGGATGTTGCTCAGTTGGCAGACTACTTTAGCAGCATACACAAACCCTGGATTGAATTCCCAGAAGCCCATAAAAGCAGAGATGGTGGTACATGCCTATAACCCCAGTACTCAAGGTGGTAGAGGCAGGAGGATCAAAAATTCAAGGTCATTCTTAGCTACTCTTAGCTACTTACCAGTTTGAGGCTAGGGTCTCACTATGTTGCCCTGGCTGCCCTGAAACCCACTATGTAGACCAGGCTGGCCTCGAATGCAGAGAGATCCACCTGCCTCTACCTTCCAAGTGCTGGGATTAAAGGTGTGGCCACCACCATCCTAATACTGTGATTATTAGGACCTCAGCTGCAGAGACAAAGACGCCTAGGTGGTATTTAATAGTGATCACAGTGGAGTTGAATCAGTGCTGCTTACTGGGGGTGGTGCTGTGTTTCTTCAGAAAGGGAAAGAGAAGCCAGGCATGGTGACACATGCCCTTAATCCCTCTGCCCTTGAGAGGCAGAGGCAGACAGATCTCTGAGTTTGAAGCCTGGTCTACATAGTAAATTCCAGGACAGCCAGACCTTGCCTCAAAACAAAAAACAAGAATGTATTTCCTGGGGATGTTGGGGGATTAAGTTACATGACACATGGTGTCAAGTCCAGTGTGGTCTGGGTTGCTTGTTACCATTCACCGTTCAGTAAAGGAAGTTATTGGTTCATTAATCAGATGAGACTTGTCAAAGCTCGCCTTTTCCTCTTCCCCCTTCCTCTTCCTCTGTGTTCCCATTAGGTAATCTTTCTCTCAAGGCTGGCTTTCTTGGTTGCAGGATGGCGGTCTGCCATTCTAAGGTCACATGCTTCCCTTTGTCCATATCCCGCCAATCGGAGAGCCAGGAGAAGGGAAGGCTTCATCTTAGCATGACTTCCATGGTTCTGAATCTGCTTTGTGCTGTATCAGCACACAAAGATGCCCACTTTTAACCAATAACCCAAGGCCAGGGGTGGGAGGCACTGAGAGTTACTCCCTTTACACACAAAGGACCGAGGCTTCCGAACTGAGAAAGCTGGTGAGCATCAGGCCTGGCATTCAAATCTAAGGATTTCTGCAGAACTGTTTGTCCTATAGATTTCTTGTTCCTAGACTTGATGAGTTTAAGAAAGAAAGAAAGAAAGAAAGAAAGAAAGAAAGAAAGAAAGAAAGAAAGAAAGAAAGAAAGAAAACAGGCAGGCAAACAAAACCATGAGGCGTGGGTGGGACCTAGGACAAAGGTTGCAGAGATTTGCTACTGACATACACTTTCCACTTACTGACCAGATCATGACAACTGGCCTGAGGGAGTTGGGGACCTTTCTGTGGTCAGGAGAATGAAGGAATCTTATAAGAAGAAGGCAGCCAAGCTCTAAGTCAAGGAAGCACTACCGTCTTGTCCCTGTGTGCCTTAGCACCTTGAGAAGGTTTTATATGTCACAAGACCTTATAATTTCTGTGGGGGGAAAAAAAACTAATGTTAATGTTATCAATTTTACCTATGCATAAATTACTCCAAAAATAAATGTATCTTCATGTGCAAACCAGTTATCCGATCTTATTTTATTTTGAGCTATGTGTAAATGTGGTGTGGGGTGGGGTATGTGCACATGAGCACAGTGCCCAAAGAGGACAGAGGCATCAGATCCCCTATGAGCAGAGCAGGAATTTCAGACAGTTTCAGTAAGCCACCTGACATGGGTGCTGGGAACTGAATTCACTCTTCTTCCAGAAGAGCCCTAGATGTGCTTAACCACTGAGCCATCTCTCTATCAGAAATATCTTTCCCGACAGTAGCAACCTAAGGTTGAGAGCCAGTGTCCTACAGTGTCTGTCATCCCCTGTTGACAACACCTATGGCCATCTGGAAAGGACAAAGTCATGTAAGGGCCCAGTTCAATTTCCACAAAGCTGACAGACAGTAACCTGTAAAACTGTCTGGGGTAGCCAGGCAGTGATGGCACACGCCTTTAATCCCAGCACTCGGGAGGTAGAGGCAGGCGGGTCTCTTTGACTTCGAGGCCAGCCTGGTCTACAAGAGCTAGTTCCAGGACAGGCTCCAAAGCCACAGAGAAACCCTGTCTCGAAAAACCAAAAACAAAACAAAAAACAAGACAAAACAAAAAACCCCAAAAACCAGAAAAAGGAAAAAAGAAAACCAGAAAAAGAAAAAAATACTGTCTGGGGTGAGCTTAACCGCACAGCCTACATGAAGTTCTGGTTCGATCCCCAGCACCTCTTAAACTAGATCTAGAGGTGCATTCCCGTAAAAGCGGGAGGTAAAAGCGGGAGGCTCAGTTCAACGTCATCTTCCACTGCAGTGAGCTCCACCCTGTACAGCCACACCTCCCCCCGCCTTGTGTAAGTGGGAATCATGCTTCCAGGCTCACCTTCAATGCCCATTGTTCCAGGTCTAGGATGTACCCAACTGAGTCACGTGACTATCCTGCAGCATGTTCCGTGGTAGTGTCTTGGGGTGGGCGGGTAAGAATTAATGTGGAATATAGAACTAAACACTCTGTGCCCAGTCCTCTTTGTCCCGCCTTTCCTCATTTCCGGGCCAATTTATCAGCTTATCAGTTGGCCGCTATTCAGGAATCTGTGTTTTACCCTCCGGTTGGTTTTATGTCTTATAAATACCAGCTGCACTTGCAGATTTCCCATCAGAAAGGTTTTCTGACCACCTCTGGGCCTTTAGGAAGTTTTGACAGCTGCAGTGGAGAGGCAAGGAAGGTGGGTCGAGTAGGCCGAATCTCAAGAAGGGTAGACCAAGCTAATGGGAAACCCTAAAGTTAGCTCCAGTTCTCAAATGTGATAGACACCTGAAAAACAGCCTGGATATGGTCCAGCATAGCAAGAAGCAGCGGGGAATATAGTGAGGGATCCTGATGTTTTAGCAGCAGGACTGACAGACAGCAGTTATGTTCTCGGTAGCTGGAGATCTGAGGGCTGGATTTCCACAGCTGCCATACCACTCTATCCTATACCATAAAACTGCTACCACTAGGGGGCTCCTTTAAGAATGCTGTCGTATAGTTACGTGCAGAACATCAAGCCAGCTGCCTCTTGGGAGCTGGCATGGCTGTAAAGCTTCAATTTGAGTTTTAAACTCTTCTTTCAGTATTTCTTCTGCACTTTTTGTTGACCAGCAACCATAGTCCAAAGACTATACTGCTGTATGGTAGCAAAGGTGATTTGTATGGAGAGGTAAGCTCTTGAGGCAAAGTAGCCCGTGCCTGCACACTTGCATGGCAGTCACACTGCCCTGTCCTCCTACTACTGCAGCTCTCAGTATGCTAGTTGCACCCCTGGGTGGTAGGAAGTCCTCACTCCTTGGTCTAACTGGGTTCTGCCACCTCTTTCCACCTGCAGCCTCCAAACTTAACCTTTCTTGAGGTTGTCAGTTTACTAATATAAAAACACCTCAAGTCTCTTTTGATTGAAATCATTTGTAACAACCTTCAGTCATCCTTGGCATTCTGTCCATTGGTCATGTCTGCTCCTTTCCGCCCACGTTTGCTTTTCTGTGCGGATTCTCATTTTTCCATAACTTAGAACGCCTTAAAAGTCCTCTGACGTTACTTGCGCTTGTGAAATTTTTAAGACAACTGAGGGATTTGGCAAGCAGATCCTGGGGGCTCACTAGCCAGCTAATCCAGCTGAAATAGCGAACTCTTTTCAGCAAAAGACATTATTTAGTGTCCAATTAAAAACCAACCAAACGAAAAAGAAACAATAAAGGAAAATAGTCCAAATCAAAAGACCAGGAGATAGATTTCTTCAAGGCACTTTAAGATACAGAAAACCCTATATTCTTTTTCTGCATTCCCTTAGGTCCTGCATGTACATGGAGCATGTTTACTCACACAAACCTTTAAAGATAGACAAAAAAATAGAAAAAAAAAAAACTACTTTATTCTAGTGTCCAATAATAAGAAGGTAAAAGAAAGTAAAATACATGAAATAGGTAAAATACATGAAATAGGTAGAAAAAAAATACATGAAAAAATAAAAAAACTTTTATTACCTATCTATCATTAAACCAATCTTATCCCCCGAGGGGTGCACCGTTCCCGGAAGCACTGCAATACCAGGTCGATGCGTGGAGTGGACGGAGCAAGCTCCTATTCCAACTCCTACTTCCAAAAATCCATTTAATATATTGTCCTCGGGTAGAGGACGTATCAGATATTAAACTGATAAGAACAGATACTACACTTGATCTTAGCCAAAAGGCCGAGAAGCGATGCTGCACACCCACCACGCACCCTTGCCCCGCGCCCGCGGGACACACTAACGTCGTGGCGATCGCCCGCGTCCCTGACTCCCGGTTTGCCCCGCGCCTCCTCCCGCTTCCCGTCGGCGTCCGAGTCCTCGGCGCCTCCCTCGCCCTCTCAAATCCACAGCTTCAGCTACGCATTCCACGACCCCGGCGCTCCCGGCATTCCCGCGGGCGCGCGCACGCCGCGTCTGATTTGCATGTCCCGCCCCCTCACGAGGGGCGTGACCGCCGCGCATTGAGCTTCTTCCCTGCTGCCTCCGTGCGGCGCGCACGCAGGGTCTCGAATCATTCCACCGGAAACGGAGATTGGAGGGGCGGGCCCACGGTCGGAGGCACCTGAAGAGCGTGGTGCGGGGCTGGTGACCGAAGGGTGGACGTGCTTGTCTAGTTCGCGTGGCCGGAGCACGAGCTTCGCCTGTTGGTGGAGTGACTGGTTCTAAGTGACTGGTTCTGCGGCGTCTGTGGGAGTGAATGAACGAGACTGGTGGAAGCCGAGGGATTCTGGCCCTGGGGACCCAAAACCTTGAAGCCATGTGTGACTGACACCGTGACCACCCCTTCTTCACCGAACAGCGTGGGTGTCCCCGCCTCCCTGAAGCTGTTTCTACGCCTGCCGCTCCACATACATGGAGCGTATTAGTCGCACGAGCAAACACATATGTGCACATTAAATAGATACATCTCCAGCATGTGTACCTAATTCACTGTTAATAGTCCTTGGGCAATTATTTTTAGTTTTACTACAGACTGCAGGCTTTGGGGTTCTGTGTGCCATGCAGTAGGTGCTCAGCAACCGTTTGTGGGGAGACTAAGCTACCTCTAAGTGTTGATACGCACAAGCCCAGAAAATAAGAAGCGTCTGGGAGGCCCGGGCCTGATTCAGGGGGCAAGGAATGATCTGTGACAAGGATTGACAAAACACCAGAGAGGAGCAAGATACTGGCGATGTTCTGGAAAATGTTTGGAGCTCAGAGTGGCAGGCAAAAAGTTGTGACAGACCTCACTGACCTTTTCCCTTCTTTCACCGAAGCACTTCTAAGTTGGAGGTTTTGTCAATCACTTGGGTCAACGATGGAGGAAGACAATTCCAAGACGCCCAAATGGTTTATTCCAAGCCAACTCTCAAATACCAGCCCTGAGAACAAACTTAGCATGGAGTCTGGAAGGTCATGGTTCCCTTTGTAAACTGACTGTACGGTCCCTTTGCCTGTCTTGGGGTAGGGGTGGGAGACAGTGAGAGTAAGGAGCCATAAGGGTACTTGCAGCTAAGCAGGGTGACTTCAGTTCCATTCCTGACCTACCCACCTGGTGGAGAGAGCTCCTTCTGCCACTTGTCTTCTGGTTTCCACATGTTCCACTATGGGATGCAACACACACACACACACGTTTTGGAAATCTAAAGAAAGCAGGGAGCCAGTTGGCATGATCTGCCAGTAATTCCAGCACCTGAGAAGTGTACACAACTTCAAGTTTCAAATCTAGCCTCAGCCATGAAGCCATTAAAGCTGGTCTACATAGCTAGGAATTTTTCCTAAAAATCTACAAGGAGCCGCATGATGGTGGCAGCTCACACCTTTCATCCCAGCACTCAGGAGGTAAAAGTCAAGGAATCTCTGTGAGTTCAAGGCCAGCCTGGTCTATAAGCGAGTTCCAAGACAGCTGGGGTTACACAGAGAAACCCTGTCTAGGAAAAACGAAACAAAAATCTGCAAAGAGGGGCTTGAGAGATGGCTCAGTGGCGAGGGTTCTGACTGCTCTTGCAAAGCACAAATTTAATTCCCAGCACTCAACATCAGGAGGCTCACAATCACCGATGGTTCCAGCTCAGGGGGAATCTGCAGACATCACAGGCATGCACACATCCATAAACACTGGTACTCATAACGAAAAATAAAACCTTTTAAAAGGAAAAAAATCTTGGGTGGGGATTAATGGGGATTGACAACAAAGTAAGGAAAGCCACAAGGTTCGCTCTGTGGGTGTGCAGAGTGGCAATCTCCTTGGCGGCCTCAAGCCTGAAAGAATTTATGTCCTGGGATCTGATGATGACTATCAAATATCAACGGAGCACTCAAACTGCTGACTCGTCCTGAAGAGCACAATGCAGGGCTTTTTTGTTTGTCTTTTGAGGCAGGGTTTCGCTGTGTAGTCCTGGCTGTCCTACAATGTGGTCCTGCAGACCAGAAAGGCCTGAGCTCAGATCTGCCTGCCTCCGCCTCCCTTCTGCGTGCTGGGAATGAAGGTGTGCACCACCACATCCAGGACTCACCAATACAGGCTTTTTAACTTAGAAACGTTTTTGTGCAGATTCAACGCAATGCCCATCAAAATCCCAACAAAATTCTTCAAGGACCTTGAAAGAATGGTACTCAACTTCATTTGGAAAAGCAAAAAACCCAGGATAGCCAAAACAATCCTGGGCAACAAAAGAACTTCTGGATGCATCACAATCCCTGACTTCAATCTATACTACAGAGCTACAGTACTGAAAACAGCCTGGTACTGGCATAAGAACAGACAGGAGGACCAATGGAACCGAATAGAAGACCCGGATATCAATCCACACATCTTCGAACACCTGATATTTGATAAAGAAGCAAAAAATATCAAATGGAAAAAAGAAAGCATATTCAACAAGTGGTGCTGGCATAACTGGATATCAA
>PVIU01032504.1:0-13507 GCA_004026605.1 Ondatra zibethicus | reverse complement strand
TCACCTCTTCTTTAAAAGACTATAATTTTCATAAAGCTACGTTTAAAGTCAATTTCTTCTACTTCATCTGGGATAGGTTGCTCGGGCTTTCCTGTTCCATAATCGCTGGATTCTGGTGTTATCATGTTGCTTTTCAGGTTGTTGGACGAATTCTTTGATTGGCGCCTGCCCATTTCTTCTGAGAGTTGCCCGCTCTGCTTCGTTCGGCTCCGCTTGGTTCCCGAGCTCAGGTGCAGCCGGGACAGGGTCCAGAAGAATCTGCGGAAGCTGGTTGGGCGAGGTTCCCGGACCCAAAGGCAGGCCTACTGAGGGTTGCCCGCTCCTCTCTGTTCGGCTCCGTGGGACAAAGGAGGCCCCCTAGCAGGGGACTCGCCCTTCCCCCAAGGCCTCAGCCCGGGTGGGCCGAGCTCAGGTGCAGCCGGGACAGGGTCCAGATGAATCTGCGGAAGCTGGTTAGGCGAGGTTCCCGGACCCAAAGGCAGGCCTACTGAGGGTTGCCAGCTCCTCTCTGCTCGGCTCCGTGGGACCTTAATTTTATTTTTGAGTTTTCAGAGTTCTCTTGTTTTTGTCATGGGTTATATGTTCATGTCACACTTTGTTACTGGAAGATTTTAGAGTATTGTATCTTTTTGTCTTTTTTATCCCTGTTTTCATCTTTTTTAACATTTAAATGTAGTGTCCATTTCAGTTTTAAATTTTAAAATCTCTCTCTCTCTCTCGTGTGTGTGTGTGTGTGTGTGTGTGTGTGTGTGTGTGTGTGTGCCCATACTCACCTTAGTACAGGCACAAAGGTCGGAAGAAGGCATTTGATCCCCTGGATCTGGAGTTGCAAGCATTTTTAATTACTGGAGGTGGGTGCTGAGAACCAAACTCAGATACTCTGTAAGAGGATAACACTGCTGAGCCACCTAACAGGCACATGGTTTTCCATTACATTAGTGTCTGCTAACTTTCTGAGATGGCCCCAAGGCAACCAAGCCATCTCCAGTTTACTCTTCTCTAATTTTTGAAAATTTTAATAAAAAAATTTATAAAGACAAATATTCAAAATTATGGCTCTCACTGACTGTATTACTCAATGTGCTCTTTCTGTCCCTAGGGATGGGATAGAGCTGTTAGTATGCTTTTCTGTGGAGTGCCTAGACTGTGTATCCTAAACATACTTGTTTCTGGAGAGGTAGCAGGTCTTACCCCAGTCTATTGCTCATACCAGAATTATAACATGGAATACTTTACAGTTCTAAATACTTTACAGTTTTTCACTCTAGCTAGGAGGATTCTTTTTTTTTCCACATTTAATTTTTTATTATTGCATTATAAATAGTACCATTCAAAATTTCCACCTCCTCCGCTCCTCCCATTTCCCTCCCGCCTCCCCACTCCCCCTCCTCTTTTCCCCTCCAGTCCTAAGAAAGGGCAGGTTACCCTGCCCTGTGGGAAGCCCAAGGCCCTCTTGCCTGCTAGGAGGATTCTTCAGGCCAGCTCTTATTAGAGACTTCTGACACCACTTATTAGGAACTTCTGACAACAGTGTGTGTTGGGCAGGGAGAGATCTTTGCCTTGTGACTAAAAGTTTTGTTGTTGTTGCTTCTTGTTTGTATGTTTTATTTTCTAACTCGCCATTCATAATGGCTTCTTGCTGCTGCTACAATGGAATGCTAGGAGTATATTATTTTCCTTCCTGTATATGGTGTGTGAACTCCCCCACCAGATTCCTTTCTGGTTGAATTACAAATCTGCTGAGGGATGCATCCAGTGTTAATTGTGTTATCAAGTCTTTGTTTTATTTTCTGTCCTATGCCTTTTGTACTTCGTATTCGCCCCTTCTCTCTCTTTCAGGTAATAATTTAGTATTAGAGTACAATATGCATTCTTATTTTCTTAAGAAAAGTCCTTCCTCTATGCAGCTGCACTTACTCCCAAATTAGAGCTCAGCATGCTCTCTGGAAGCTCTTTCTGTTCCTTTTCTGAAATTTTCCTGTTATTTTTTTCATTACTGAACTCTCATTTTCTTTCAATTGTAACTCACTGTCTATTAGCCAGCTATCCCCTTCCAATCATGTGCAATTCTGCCATTTAGAGGAAGTGTGCCTTCTACCATCTTCCTGTACATTTTATCAGAAAAATAACATGTAAAATAAATTTAAATCACTTCTGTTTCATTGCTCTCCTTAACTGCAATAATTCCTTTGTTTTCTTGATACATAGTCTTTTTGTCCTTTTTCTATTCTGAAATGCATAGATAGATATGGCCAACTAAGACTATATCAACATGAAATGAATAATTTAAATATATTATTAACATATAATGAGGTAGAAGCAGTAAATTAAAATCTCCCAAGTAGAAAAAAACCCATGTCCAGATGCAACTGGCATAGACTTATACCAGACTTTCAAAAAAGATGTAATAACAATACTCCTTAAATTTTTCAGTAAAATAGCCCTTCTACCAAAAGCAACTTACAGATTCAATGCTATACCCATCAAAATTTCAATGTAATTCTTCATAGACAAGGAAAACATAACCTCAGACTCCTTAAAGAAACAGAATAGCCCCCAAGATAGCAAAAAACAATCTTGAATAACAAAATTCTGGAGTTATCAAGTTATACTACAGAGCTATAGCAATAAAATAAGTGTGGCAGTTGCATAAAAGCATTCACACTGACCAACAGAATAGAATTGCAGACCCTTATATAGACAGACCTACACCCCTACAGCCGTCTAATTTTTGACAGAGGTCAAAAGTTTATGTTTCAGTAAAGACAGAATCTTCATCTTTAACAACGGTGAAACTCAGTAGCTAAAGATAGAAGAACCAAGCTAGATCCCTGATATGGCTGGCTATTATGTCAACTTTACACAAGCTAGAGTCATCTGAGAGGGGTGAAACCTTGACTGAGAAAATGCCACCATAGTGGCATGCTGTTTGCGCTTGGAAACCATTCTTGATACTGCTTGGGTAACCTGAAAGTGGATAGCTCAGAAACCTAAGATAAACTCATTAATAGAGAGAGAGAGAGAGAGAGAGAGAGAGAGAGATTAGTGTTTACTCTGATACACTGATATATCAGTGCTTTCTTCAGACATTGTCAGAGAAGCTTCCTCCTGCAGCAGCAGTAGGGAACAAATATAGAAATCCACAACACAGGAAATGAAAAACCTTGAAACACTCAGCCGTAAGTGGGATGTCTCCATCAAATCCGTTTCCACATAGTTCAGGGAACCCCAGAGAAGAGGAGGCAGAAAGAGTGCAAGAGCCAGAGGGGACAGAAGATACCCACCAAGGAAAGAAAATCCTCTTAATTAGCATTAGCAAAGTTCCTATGAACTCAAAGAGACTGAAGCAGCATGGCCTGGGCATGCACGGCTCTGCATCAGGTCTTTCGTATATATTTTGTGTTTTCTAGTGGAGTTTTTTTTTTTTTAAGAGAGTCTGGAGTGTGCTAGTGAGTGGGTTTCTGATTTTTGTGCCTTTTTGACTCCTTTCCTTCTGTTTGTTTTGACCAACTTTGACGTGATAGTTTTTGTCCTGTCTTATTAATTCTTTGTATCTTATTTATTTTAAAAAGTGAATGAATTAAAACCTAACCACTAGAGTGAAGGTTAATAACTGAACTGTCACTTAGACCTGCAGGGCGAGGGAATTCAGCTTTCTTTTTCAGTAGAGTGACACTTGTTATATTAACCAGTAACGTCAAGATAACACTCATGTTCACAAGTAGTTAACCAACATATAATGTACTCCACAGTGTTTTATTGTGTGTATGTGTGTGTGCTCTTATTTGGTTATAGTTTGAAAGGGATTTTTTGAAGGGGGAGGATTATTGGTTCAGGGGATTTTATTATTGGGATTTTGTTTGATATAAAAATAAAAATAGAGTAAAGTAACAAAATAAAAATACTTTGCATACTCTGAAAAAAAGATGGACTTTTCTAAATGTGGTTCAACTCCAGTTCATTGGTGTGTCTATATTTTACCGATTCTGTTTAATAAGAAAGACAGTATGTTGTATGTTTGCATTATCACAGGGCATATTTTTCAGCAAATAATTTTATTTAAGATTGTCTCTTTAAGTCCTAGGCATGATGAGAAACAAAGACACAGTTCTAGGTACTTGGGAAGTGTGAACAGTCACAGTTTCAGGCTTATTATGTCACTATTTGATTGCAGATCAAAGGAAACAGATTGTTCCTCATTTACTTGGTGAAATAAAGCTTGTCATTCACTTCAACCACAAAGGTTAAACTGACCCAGATTGTTCTATTAAGTATCAGGAAATTAACTATATTTCTTAGAAATGAAATAGCTAGGGTCATGCTGCCTGAACTTCTTAGAAAGACTTCTTCCATAGGATTCTTTGAAACACAGCGTGTGAGCACAAGAAGGTTCCTCCTGGGTTGCCTTGTCCAGCTTTGATATTAGGGTTTGTGCCTAGTCTTATTACATCTTGTTATGTTGTGTTCGTTGATATCCCTGGGAGGCCTGCTCTTTTCTGAAGGGAAATGGAGAAGAACTGGATCTAGAGGAGAGAGGAGGTGGAAGGATGCTTGGAGGAGTGCAGGGAAGGGAGGCTGCAATAGAGAAGTATTATATGAGAAAAGAATAAAGAAGAGAAAAAAGCCAGGGATCCAAATGAGAAAAAGAATGTGTAGTTTTCATTTTCCCCCTAACCTAGGTTTCATCATTTCTGCTGTATTCTACTCACAAATTAGGATCTCCAGAGCTATCTACTGCTTAGGAGGGACAAATGAGATCTTAGAGAAATAGTCTACAATATTTCTATTGTCATGATGAAAATACAAGCTTTCATGAAATACCTTTCTCTAAAACAATCTTTGCTCTTCTTCATGTTAAATATTTGCAGTCACCTTATGTCCTAACCCTCTTTATGACAGCCCCATTCCATATGTATACTAGGATCAGGTAAAGGTTCAGAATCTTGTTTTTATCTAGATACAGATGTGTGTAGTTATATGTACTATGGGACTTACAATATCATCCATTAACTATCTGAAAATATGTGAACTAATTAAGAAGGTTCTTCATTCTAAATAGTCACTGTGCATTAGGAGAACTGTAACACAGACACAGGACAGATGTTAAACAGGCATCAGACAACTGTAGCACTGACATAGGAGAACTGTTGCCTAGACAGTGGGCAGTATTAACACGGACATAGAAAAGCTATGATACAGAGATATGCTCGCTGTCGCAAAGACACAGGACAGCTGTATTAAACAGTCTTACCCTGTGCGGGAAGAAAAGTTAGCCACTGGAATGATTCTGGAACCTGCCCAAAGGTTGTCTGTCATTTCCTTGGAACCATAATTACAACTCAGCCTGTGTTCCTGGGGGACTATTCCTCCTGGAACTGCCCCTGCCCTTTGAGTTCAAATGCCCATTTGAAGAGTCTTCCTTTTGTAGCAAATTATCCTTGCAAAGGAGTAGTTAACTCAGTTTTCTTTCAGACCATGGTAGGTCAAGTGATCTAAATGTCTCATTTTCCTTTTACTTCACTAATCTGAGCTGATATAATTTGCTTTTTAAATTGTGTGTTTTATATTATTTCATTTAAATAGAACCCATTAAACAAAAAACACCACATAAAATTTAATTAAAATAATTTCTTTTTTTCATTACTTTCAAAGCATTGTCATATGCACTAGATTATTTCTAATGATAATTCATAAATTATTTTCTCATATGTGAAGACTATTCTACTATTCTGAAAGCCATCAAAATGATTTTGTGTAGCTTAAAATTCTTGCCATGTTGTCACAGGACAGAGTTTTCTCTGTCTTTAATGCTGTTGCACATTTACTTAACTCCTGCATCTTAAAATAAGTAAATGTATATATAATTTTCTGATCTCTTTAATCTCTTTCCCCCATTTTCTCTCATTTCTTTTCAATCACTTAATCTTGCCCAATAGATGTTTGTATATCTGTCTGAATTAATCACAAAGTTTTTCTGTGATATTTCTTATTAATCATTTATACTTCACTTTTTCTTATTTCTTTGTTCACTGTTTCAGTTATATTTTTCTGTAGAACAATGATGAATCTCGAATCTTGTCTAAAATACCCTTGTTCACTAAGGATAGCATTGATGCTATCATGGTATCTTTCTTTATTAATTGATCTTTCTTTATATTTGCCAAATCTTGGGTATATTGATTTTAACTACATTATAGACAATTTTATCAATTGAGTTGAGCTATATTTTCTTGTTTTAAAAGTGTTGAAAGTTGTTATATCAGTTATTTACATTGCTTCAGATCTTTTTGATATGTTATACCTGATGTTACTACTCAATAGAACAGCCTAATTTAATTATATCCTTAATTCTAGACCTTAGTCTTTATTGAAGCTTGTAGCTCTTTAATCATAAGGCATAGGCATCTATAATTCAAATCACAAGTTTCTCTCAAATGTTCTTTTATAAAACCTGGGTTGGACATATATCAATAATGGTTCCAACAGTAGCAGTCTTTGTCTCTTTCACTTTTGAGCCACTGAAAGACATCAGTCATCAAACTAAAATGATTCCTGTGCTTGAGAATCCTTGTCAAAGGCCTATTGGCACGCGTGCGCGCGCACACACCCACACACACACACACATTTGTGACAGTTGCTGTGTTTTCCTTTGTTTCAGGACCCTGCATTACAAACTTCAGCTGGTGCTACTGCGCCAGTAGCACCAACTTCTGCTCAGCACCTCCATAGTGCATTGCGTCTCCTCACCTTCCTTCTCTGTGATTCAAATGTATTCTTTTCTACTGTTTCTTTTTTGAGTAAGCTGTTTTTCTATTAATTTTTATATAATAGATTTGAAACATATTCTGTCCAGCAACTCCTCCGAGATTCTTCGTATCTTTCTAAAACCAACCCAGCCTTTTCTCTTTCTCTCTCTCTTTAAAGCAAAATGAAAATGAAAATCAAAACAAACTAAAAAAACAAAACAAAACAAAAAACAATGATACAAAAAAGATACCAAAACAAAACAAAAAGTGCATAAAACCTCTACAGTAAATTTTGTGCTGTTCTGCTACTCCCGGGCATTTGGATTCCACTGGAATATGGTTATTATACCGGGTAACACTCTATTAGAGAAAGCTGACTTCCGCTTTCCCAGAAGTTATCAATAAGTTACATCTTCTTGGTTAGTGATAGGACTTTGTTTACTTCACCTTTTGAATAATGTGATTTTTAAACATAACAGGACTGATACACCTATGAACTCAAAACTTATTCTTAGGCAAAATGTTAGAATGAATGAAAAGTGAATGGGAGTTATGGAACCTATTAGTGTTCTGTTGATACAACTGGCCACACATTTCAGTCACATGCATGCATTATATGCCCATGAAAGCACTACATTTATATACAAACTCATGCGAATATTTCATGATGTTATTGAAAACTAACAGCATACATGCTTGTATAATACAAAAGAGGGTGTAAATAGATAGTGCCTGAGTTTTAGGAGTCCTAATCTTTAAACTTATAAACTGTATTTATCTCACCTTTTCAAGGAAATATTGATAAGTCATATATTTCTTGATAAGATTAAGTTAACCAATAAATATAAAAATACCTAGTAGAGTGGCTAGTTGAAAGTGGACATGGCTAACTTTAGATTCTATTTTTTGATAAATAGCAGTTATTTTGCAAATAGGATAAGTATAGTACAAATTCAAGAATGGTTTATTTTCATTTAATTGTTCATTAATTGCACTGAATAATATTCCATTTTTGAATGCATAAAAATCATCTTCTAATATCAAGGCCTATCTTATTGATACACATCTTAACTTTAACAGTCATTGAGAGCATTAACTGGGACTTGAAAGTTGATAAAGAATAGAAAGTACTTTGATGCTCTGGACAACAATGGAAAGATGAACTGTGGTTCTACTGAAACTAGAATGTCCACATAGTCAATGTGAATGGTAATGTCTGAAGCTTTCCATTCCCACTCACTAAGACCTTCAACACATCTATTGGTGATCATTGGCAGAGTTTAAGTTACCTTGGTTTACATAGTTAGTTTCAAGCGTTCATTTAGAGACCAATTTTGTTTCTAGATTACAATATTTCCATTTCTTTTTGTCAAGACAGATAGATAGTAGAGGCTATTGAAACCCTGAGATCAACAGTGAATCATTAAGGACAAAGCAATATTTTCAGATAGACCAGCAACTGATATTTTATCTAGCTGAGGCATTTGTTCAGTAAGGTTCTTGTGAAACGAGTCCTGATTTTTGGTACATGTAAGACAATTTCTCAGTGCCATTAGCCAAACAAACACCACATCTCATGTCATATCCATTTCTTGTTTGCACAGTGCAAGTTTCTGCGGATGGTAATTAATCTTTATAGAACAGGTGATGGTTCATGTTTTGTTTGGGTGCTCAGTTGCTCCATTGTTAGTTGAGCTATAACAAGGTTATTTCCTTTGAATTCATTTCCTAGTGAAACTATATGCCTTTTATAGTATGACTTGAAGTTTATACAGTATCCCACCAGAAAAAGAAGAAATATTTTTCTCTTGACTGCTGTGTTTGAGCTTGGAAGATCGAACTGTGCATAATAAACACACACACCGAACTTAGGTGAAAATTGCCTTTTTTATGTCAAAGATTAAAAAAGTAAGTTGTGAGCATAATTTTGCTTTACGCCACATCTGTAGCAACCTTCTAGGGAACAAGAAATTTATTATGTCAAGGACAGCATGAGTCAATGGTTTTAGGGGATTTAATAATAACCATGAAAAATCTACACTGTGATAGATTGGCTGTGACATATCTTGCAAAGTGTCATGTGGAACTTGCTGAATTGTATCACTGGAGGCTGAAAAAGTTCTTTGAGTGTAGGTCATTATGTTCTTTTGTATAAGCAGATAGAAATAGTCCGAAAGGATTTTATGACATTTAAAAGAAAGAAAAAGAACATGATACTATTAGTTCAATTTTAAAATACAACCCATTATAGACACAGTTACTGCACAAATGACCCCATCACCTAAATGTTGGTGGACTAAAAGTGAACCTTCAATTGTTTAGGTACATATTTCTTTATAATAATATATTGGATATAAAAAGTGATTTATGGAAAATAATACTTGGAATTGTATTTCATGTATTCTTAAAGTATGTTTTAAAGAAATGAATTAATCACAATCTTGAATTATTGTAATAGTGGCTGAAATTATGGTATATTATGTGTCTGTCAAAGACATTTTTTGTTGCCCTGAATTTTGTATGTTATAGTCAGGTCCACTTTAGAGAATAGAAGGACACAGTTTTGAATGAGCCGAATCTTCTCTTTTTTACTGACTTTGAAATTTTGATTTATCTATATGTGCATGTGGGGGATGGTGCCTGCATGCATGTCCGTGTACTTTAGGCACTTAGTGACCACAAAAACAGAAAAAGACATCTGACGCCCTTTAAGCCATAGTTACAAGAGGTTGTTTGCAGCCATTTGTGTCCACAGGTCCTATGCAAAACAGTGAATCCACTTAACTGTTGACCTTTCTCTTAGTTCCCAGAACTGAAGCTTCTTTTGCAAAAGCAATGCCTGAGAATTTTAGCACTGGCACAGCAGAGTTCATTGTCACAGGCAGTAGTTCCCACAGACCTCACAGAACTTACAGTGTAAGGGCAAACATATCAAACATTTACAGCACCTCATGCACACCAAGAATCCTCTTGATCTACTTTTTAAATGAATAAATTGTACTAGGAAGGAAAATAGGTATACATAGAAAAAGAAAAGAATTTTGTTTGTGTTCATTATTTTTACAATGATACCAATGATCCACGTATTGTGACTGGTGACTCATTAAGTGAGTTTTCATCAAATGTATTAAGTTCTATATATAAATATAAATATATAGAACTTGTGTCTGTATGTATATGTGTGGGGAATAGACATATATGAAGATGAAATACCCATATATGTAAATAATAATTCTTTATTTTAAAAAGTGAAGATGTAGATCATCAAACTGTGTCTGCCTATTCTCTTCAGAATCGACTTGCATATATACATCTTATCTCTATTGAAGAAATGTGAACATTTACATCCCATGAACAAAAGGGACAAAATGGATGGAGTAAGATTAGACCTCATAGATTTCAAATAATGGTTTCTGAGCAGTAAAATACATCGATCCTTTTAGTTCAAGAAAAATAATAATATGTATCTTTAAACATATTAAATCACTAGATCATTTAATGACATAATTTAGAGGTGTGCCTCCATGGAAAAATAATAATAGTAACAAGAGAAAAATAAAGGCAGCAGAAATGAATCCATTACAAATCTGAACTTTGAAAGTATCAGACAATGACTGAAAAGTGTTATAATCAATATGTTAAATAAAGTAGAGTATTGATAACAAAGTAGTTGAGTCCACAGATAGTGTCACTGGACTAATTTATTTAAGTAAATTATACATAAATTTCTGCATGAAATGGGCTTCCCTTAAATTATCACCAGAGGAAACAACATCAATCTACTAGAAGATATATCAACAGACAATTCCAATTGATATACAGTGAGAAAAAAATCAAGGGAAAAGAAAAATAAATGGAAGGCAACAACTGCAGAATCAAAAGAAGTCGGAGCAAAACTAGAGTCCAATTTATCTAGGCCTTGAAAGAAATGACATTTACACCTTCCGATTTTATTCCATTTGTAATTAGAAGAAGTCACAGTTTTTCAGTTGTAAGCCGATTTACCAGTTTTTGTGTTGATGACAAAGACTTGACTATCCTTATGACTTCTCATGTGTATGGTACATGGGGAAGTTCATTGGGAGTCACATGTATATTACAGATAATCAGTGATAATGATTTATATCATTGAAAAATATAAAGTCAGTTGAGTTCAGTTTTGAAGATGATTTGAGGAGTTGATAAGTAGTTGATTGTAGGATGTGGAAAAAATGTTATATGATTGCTATGTTGTATAAGGGATACACCTATTAATGGGCAGAAAGTTATCATTTAATTAATTGCTTATGGATTAAAAAATTGAAATGATATTCCTTTAGTTCAACTTCTTTTACATGATTTCAAGAATATGCATTTATTTAAGAACCATGAATGCTTGAAATCACTCTTTGTTTTAGATCTCCTTTCCCTTGTTCTGTAGTCTCTGCTCATCCATTTGTAGACAGCCGCTTTTGTTCCACTCAGTCCCACAACCATGCAGTCCCCAAACACACAGAGACTTTTTCAGTTATAAAGTGTTTGGCCTGTTGCTCAGGATTATTACTAACTAGGACTTACAACTTAGATTAACCCATAATTCTTGTCTATGTTTAGCCATGTGGCATGGTACCTTTTCTCAGTCAAGCATACTTATTTTGCTCTCTCTGCATCTGGCTGGTGACTGCATCTCTGCCTTTCCTCTTCCCACAATTCTTCTAGTCTGGTTGCCCTTCTTATACTTCCTGCCTGGCTACTATCCAGTCAGCGTTTTATTAAACCCATATGAATAACAAATCTTTACAGTGTGCAAACGCATTATCCCACAGCATGTATGTTTCAGCTGAACGGCTCTCGATGTTTGTTTCCTGCTATATTCTGAGTCTGTTCTCCTAATCACTTTCACCATAGCATGAATTCTATGCTGTGTAAGAGAGAAAGGTCACTAAGGATTGAGAGAGGGACTGACAAATTCACAAATCTATCTCATTATAATAATTGCAAACAACTTAGAGTAGTAGCTCTTGACTTTTAAAGTCTTTAATTGCACTTTTCTTTCTGTATCAATATCTATGGCATCTCTCTCTCTCTCTCCCTCGCTCACTCACTCTTTCTTACATGGCTGTGGCAAATTGAAGTACTGTATCTTATCTGATTTACAATGTGATTGCATTCTGGCTAACACCCTACGATGTTATCTCCTTATTCTTCACATAAGTAAATAAAGTTATTTGAAAACATCAAAACAGGAGGAAGACCTAGAGAAGAGAAGATGCACCCTGACCATTTCTTTGATATTAAGGCAATGATTGATATTTCAATCCTATAGACAGACAAATAGAAAAATGAGTAAGAGGAAGCAGTAGGTGATAGAGTTGGGGGAAACGGTAAACAGAAAGAGATTGTATTAACGTGTGTGTGTGTGTGTGTGTGTGTGTGTGTGTGTTTCCTACAAGTAAGATTGGGAAGAATTGATATGGGTAATAACAGTTGTGAATAAGCAGACATTAAAATACCTGTCCAAAAGATATTTTTTAGACTAATGTATTTTATTAAAAATCACTCATGCAATTCCATGGGAAGCCTTATCACGTGTTTAATATGAGATTCTATCTACAATGAATAAATAAATGGACCTTATTTTCCAGTATTTGGTATAATAAAGGCTTCCCTGCTGTCCCTATTATCACATTAGACTGGATTAATTGATCTATTCATTATCTGCCATCTAGGAAATAATTTGTTCTACAAAATATGAACAAGTGTATTTCACTGGAAAACAGAGGCTAGGCAAACTGAATTTCAAAGCTTGTTCCTATAGAGAAACTAAAGAGGTTGTGGCAGAAATTCTGAGTGCTGTGCAGCTTCTGTGTTGATGAATCACCTTTAATCAGAAACTAGAGCCAAGATATGGGACTTCTATGACATTTTAACTCACTGGCATTGTAGAAGTAGACGGTTACTACACTGAATATTGTGGAAGGCTATGAATATTATTTTATTGGAATTAGTTTTAACTCTTCCTTAGGAGCTTCACTAATACTGAGATGCATCCACATCATGGTAGGAGCAAATTGTTTATGTGTCTTCCATAGGCTGTAGCAGGTTTTACAGTTAGCTTTCTCCCTTCATGCCAGGTTCTATAAGCACTGTCTCCCGGAGATGTGATGCTATAAACCTTACTCCAATTCTGATGACAATCAAGTATGTCCAAAATTTGAATCTACCCTAAGAAATTTCAGTGGTAAAACAGTCTTAGTTTTTTAAGAATCAGTTGACAATAATCATAATATGGTGAAGTGATATTTAAGTCTGTACATATTTAAATCAATGCCTCTGACTTTAAAAGGTTATTAACTGTGGTTATTTTTTAGGGTTGTAGAGTTTGTGTGTTTCCCATCTTTGAGTTGTGCTAGTGGAGGGCTGTTAGATGTCTGTGTTGTTATGGGTGTTGCTTGCTTCCTTTAGATGTGGTTTTCCTTCTAGTACTTTCTGTAACGCTGGGTTTGTGGCAATGTATTGCTTAAATTTGTTTTTATCCTGAAATACCTTGTTTTCTCCATCAATGGTGAATGAAAGCTTTGCGGGGTATAGTAGTCTGGGCTTGCATCCATGGTCTCTTAGTGTCTGCAGCACATCTATCCAAGACCTTCTGGCTTTCATGGTTTCCATAGAGAAGTCAGGTGTAATTCTGATAGGTTTACCTTTATACGTTACTTGGCCTTTTTCCTTTGCAGCTCTTAGTATTCTTTCTTTATTCTGTATGTTTTGTGTTTTGATTATTA
>PVIU01032503.1:0-13519 GCA_004026605.1 Ondatra zibethicus | reverse complement strand
TTAAAAAACCAAAAACAAAAGCCACAGAAAGATGGAAAATACACAAAAAATCTGGATACTGTACATTATTGTATTGTCTTTGAATTGCTTGGCTGCTGAGCAAGGAGCAACAGCTGCTAAAAGACATTTGATTATAAATTCTGCTGTATTAATTCATCCTATATATTTTGAAAATGTCTTGACTTCAAAATTTAAGTCAGAAGATTGTCACTTTGGAAAAGAGGTTTTGCTTTTGTTTCCACAGGAAGTCGGAGGCTGTAGATTCATTCTTGGTTAAGAAAAACAAGGTTTGATTAGGGAAGAACTCCTGAAAAATCTCCAATGGGAGCAGATTTCCCAGAGTATCCAGTGTTTCAGAGCATCCCTGTTGCTGTTTCCTCTGAGTCCTTCATCTAGAACAGCCTCTAGCCTGTTGGCTGAGATGATCCAGGCACACAGGACACTCCAGACAAGATTGACCGTAATCCTAAATTCTCTTTAGGTCCCCATAAGATTATCAGTTCCCTCAATCAGCAGGAAGTAGCCCTGAAAACTATGCCCAATTCCCAAAAGATGGATTATGGATGTTTGTATTTGTTTAGTGTGTTGATTACAAGTTGTTATGAAAAAAAACTAAACAAAGGAGATTAGATTCAGGGTCTTGTTTTGAAAAGAAAAATAAAAGGGAAGTGCTGCAGGATAATACTATTGTATACTGTAAAAAATTGTCACTTGTATTGGTTTAATAAAACTGTAATTGGCCATTAGCCAGACAGGAAGTATAGCCAGGGTTACCAGACTAGAATTCTTGGAAGAGGAAAGGCTCAATCTCAGATGGAGAGTAAGTAAGATGAGACTGTTTCACTGAGTAAGGTAACAAACCACTTAGCTAAAGATAGATAAGGATCAGCCCTGCAGATCAGGCTGGCCTCCAACGCAAGAGGTCTACCTGCTTCTGCCTCCCGAGTGCTGGGATTAAAGGCACGCTCCACCACTGCCTGGCCCAGCTCTGAGGTTTTATCCAGACAAAGCACAATTTAAGAGTCAGAGGAAGCTGGGTATGGTGTTCAACCTTCAACCCCAGCACCCGGAAAACAGGCAGTCAGACCTCTGAGCCAGAGGCCAGCCTGGTCCACAAAGCGAATTCCAGGACAGCCAGGGATATGTAAGAGACCCCCTCTCAGTCGGGCAGTGGTGGTGCACGCCCCCAACCCCAGCACCCGGAAGTCAGAGGCAGGCAGATCCCCGCAAACTCAAGGCCAGCCTGGCTCACAGAGGGAGCTCCAGGTTCCAGGACAGCCAGGGCTACACAGAGAAATCCTGTCTTGAAAAAAACAATAAAACTTCGGAGCTGGGCAGGGTGAAGCACACTTTAATGCTCCAACTCGGAGGCAGGTGGATCTCATTGGGTTAGAAGTCAGCCTGGTCTACACAGCATTTTCTAGGCCAACGAGGGCTACATAGAGAGACCTTGTCTCAAACAACAAAAGTCCTTCACTGTTTCTGGGTGTACTAATAAAGGGCTCGGGCTGTGTTTCCGGCGCCGGGCCCCTTTGTTCTGTCCAGCTCCCGGTGTGTACCCGAAATAATTACACAGAAACTGTATTTATTGAAATACTGCCTGGCCCACTAGCTCTAGTCTCTTATTGGCTAACTCTCAAATATTTGTTTAACCCATTTCTAATAATCTGTGTGTCACCACGAGTCGTGGCTTACCGTCATGAGTCTAACCAGTGTCCATCTTGTGCTGGAGAAGCATGGCGTCTGCTCCACTGCCTTCTCTCTCACAGCATTCCCTTCTATCTACTCCGCCCACCTAAGGGCTGTCCTACCAAAAGGCCAAGGCAGTTTTCTTTATTTAACCATTGAGGGCAATATACAAACAGAAGACCCTCCTACACCATCTGGGTCCAGTAAGATGGCTTAGTGGGTAAGAATACTTGCACCTGTGGGGGCTAGCGAGCTGGCCCAGGAACTAAGAGCACTGGCAGAGGACCTGAGTTTGGTTCTCTGCATCCACATCAGGAGGTTCATAACTACCTGCAACTCAGGCTCCAGGGGCTCCAGTGCCCTCTCCTGGCCAGTGAAGGCATCTGCACAAGGTGGTATGTGATTACATAGACAACACACACACACACACACACACACACACACACTTACATATAAATAAAATATTTTTTAAAATGAGGCTGGGCGGTGGTGGTGCAGGCCATTGATCCCGGCGCTTGGGAGGCAGAGGCAGGCAGATCTCTGTGGGTTCGGGGCCAGCCTGGTCTACAGGGTGATGAGTTCCAGGACGGCCGGGGCTGCGCAGAAAAACCCTGTCTCAAAAAAAAAAAAAACAAACAAAAAACCCAATAAACAAAAAAGTCAAAAAAAAAAAGAAAGATAAGGATTATGGGTTGATTTAAGTTTTTAGAACTACTTAATAATAAACCTGAACTAATAGGCCAAACAGTTTGTAACTAATATAAACTTCTGTGTGTTTTCTTGGGGTTGAATGGCTATGGGACCAGATGGACAGAAACTTTCATATACATGACTTTGATCTATTTATTTATTTATTTATTTATTTATTTATTTACTAGACAAGGTCTCACCACTGTAACACTGGTTCACCTGGTTCCCTCTTTGTAGACCAGGCTGGCTTTGAACTCACAGAACTCTACCTATCTCTGCTTCTCAAGTGCTGGGCTTATTGGTGCTAATTTGTTGGTTTAAGAATATCTATAGAATACTTAGATAAACACAGATATGTTTGCTCCAAAGGTTGTGTAACTAGAGACTGAAAAGTAGAGGAATTAGTTAATTACACTAGTTGTTGTCAGGGTTTCTGTCCTGCCCGGTTCCCACAGTCGTTAAGTCCCAAAGAAATCACATAGAGGTCTACATTAATCATAAACTGATTGGCTCATTAGCTCAGGCTTCTTATTAACTCTTATAACTTACATTAGCCCATTATTCTTATCTGTGTTAGCCACATGGCTCAGTACCTTTTCAGTGGCATAGTCACACCTTGCTTCTTCTGTGTCTGGACAGGACTGCAGAAGGAACTTCCCTCTTCCTAGAATTCTCCTGTTCTCATTGACCCACCTCTACTTCCTGTCTGGTTGTCCTGCTTATACTTCCTGCCTGACTACTGGTCAATCAGTGTTTATTTAAAACTTAATTGACAGAATATAGATAATTGTCCTGCACCAACTAGTCTTCTAGAATACCAGTGGGTTGCTTTAATGATTAAAACATATTATAGCTCCAAAGACTAAAAATCTAATACCAAGCAAGATAGGTTTCTTCTGCAGCCTCTACTCTTGGCTTGCCTCTGTGCCTTCATGCTGTGTGCTCACAGGACTTCATGCTAGTGATGAGCAGAGAAAAGTTCTCTTTCTTTGTTAAAGCAGTCCATCCCATTAGATTATGACTCAGCCCTTATAATCTCATTTAATTTAATTATATCTAGAAAAACCTGTCTCCATGTGAAAACTCCTTGATGGTTAAAGCTTACACATAGGAATTTGGTGGATATAATTCAGCCCCTACCATTAATGTGATGAAATAAGTGATCATTTGTATATAATACAACACAAACATCCATATAGATTGTGTTCATAGAATTAAGGAGACACTGCTTAGTCTGTTAGCCCTGTAGAATATAGTCCCGAGGACCCTTGCATTATAATTTGGAGGTCCTAGAATACCAATTTGATCAGAGTCCCATTTGCTTGCAGTGAATATGCAATCTAATTTTTGTTATTATTGAAGTCACTGAGTAGGAATGATCCCAAATTCAGTCAGTGGCAGAGGCAGGTTTCTTTCTAAACACATGAAAGGTTAAGACCAGTGCTATTTCTAATGCATTTCATCTCCTTCCATCACCTCTGTGAATGCCTTATTTCTCTCTCACTGTGCACAGATGCTAACCTCAAGCCTGAGTTTCCATTCTGACTGGATTCTATTTAGTAGTTTTAGAGGTATTTTGAGGTTTTGGTTTCTGCAGTGCTGGGACTAAATGAAAGAGGCTTCCACAGGAATACAAATTTCTCAAAATTGATTGAAGAAAAATGAAAGAATGTTGAAGTGATTTCTCCTCTGCAGGATGAATACCACAAGTAATAAAAATAGTGCAGGGTGGATTATTCTCAGTGATGTTTCATGAAATTGGCATCCATATCCACTAGTGTTTTAAGAATTGTCAACCTGAAATGCGGTTGTAAGAATTAGATGAACTCACAAACACAGCAGAGTGAGCAATGCCTGGATATTAGTTTTTATATAAAGTTTGCAACAAAATGATTACAGAGAAAACTGAAGAGAATGACATCATTTGTCTCCTATGACTAATACTAGAGTAACTAACTGAGAACAAAACAAATAAAACATTCTAAAATAAGAGGTTCTTGTCATTTTCATTAAAATGTATGTTTTGATAAATTCAGGGAAAGATCAGCAGAAAAACTTAGTTTTCCCATCAGTTGTATTATAACTTCTGATTACAGCTTGATGTCTTGAATAAAATCCATGGCACTAGTAGAATCATTCCATTTATAGATGATAAAATTTTGATAAATCTTTGCAGACAGAGATTCTAATAACTATTCATTATTTCTTAAAAAGGATATGTGACATTTTCAAATTATGGAAATTGTTATCAAAAGTATTTTAAAGCATGCTTAGTATACCACACATAATTCTCATATATGCCAATATAAAGGCTGACTACTGGCCAATTAACTGGCTGGGCATGAACATTCTGTTCAAAAAGGATGATAAAATGACTAATGTGCTTGGGGATATTTATGAGAAACTCAGAGAGTTGGCAGTATGTGTTAGCAGAAAAAGCAAGACATAAGGGATAAAATTCCAGAAGAAGACATAAATCAATGAAAGCCATATGCATGTAGGGAAGACAAGCAAGATAAAGGCACTCACATACACTGTGTGTAAGTGTGAGTCTATGAGAATGTTTAATGGAAAATAATTTATTTAATAGTGAAAATAATGTTTGATGATCAAATTAACTAGCGTTTATAAGTTTATGCAGTAGTAACAAGTTCAGTTTTTGTTGTTTCGCCATGCAGCCCAGGTTGGCTTTATACTTGGGCTACTTCTCTGCCTTTTGAGTACTGAGAATATAGTCATGTGCCACTAAAAGCAGGTTTCAAACTCAGGATTCTGATATCCCCCCAAATGTTAATCTAGACCCAGTCACACAAGTCTTGAGTCTTGGCATGTTGATTGCTGTGATTCTTGAGCGTCTGTCTATTTCTTTTGCATTACTCTCAGTTGGATGAAGCACAGTCACTGTATGGGTGTTGAAAGTTGAAAGGACTTCTAACAATTATATTAGTCTTTAAGGCAAATGAGGCTGGTGGAGGTAGGCAGAATCTGCAGATTTATGTTTAAGCACTAAGTCCCAAGAAACTCTTATCTGTCTGATTACAATCTCTAACCTTTATAAGTAAATAAAGTAGACATTTTTCACCTAGTAAGGACTCATTTAGCTTAAAAACAGATTATGATTTCAGTAGAAAATATCTACAAATCACTCAGCTGTATTAAAATTTGCTTGTTTCTATGGGCCATATAATTCATGCTTTGTCAGTCTGATCACCTTTTAAGTCACCCAGTCAATGCAGTTCAAGGAGCAGGAAATCTAAATCTGGTAAACTCACCTTTCTGTATTTTTAGAACTGGTACAACATACTTGTTTCATGTTAAGACAATATGGAAATAATCATTTGGCATTGGCCGGATCTATCAATTCAGTGGGTTTCAACCTTCTTAATGCTACAATCCTTTCATACAGTTCCTCACGTTGTGGTGATAAAAGTACTTTGTGGTTGCTTCATAGCTGTAATTTTGTTACTGTTATGAATCAGAACATAAATATCTGATATGCAGGATACCTGATACGTGACCTCCAAAGGGTTTGAGATTCACAGGTTGAGAACCACTGATGTATATGGTTCTACATGAATATTTATTACATCTTAAAATGTGAGAATTAATATTACTCAATGTGGTGCTGATAAGAATAAGGAATAAGCAGTTCAACTGCTTCAAAGTTAAAGATAGTGAAATCTAAATGACTATTAATTAAGTGTACCATAGAAAGACACCAAATACTATGATAAAATTTAAGAAACTAATTTGAAAATTAATGAGTGTTATAACTTCTTAGCTAAAAGAATCTCTCTGTAATATTATAAGGAATGTTTTCTCTTGAGGTTGGGTCTGTAGAGGAGTCACCCTTTAACGTGTCTCTATTAGGAATGAAGAGCTAACTAGTTGCAAATACAGATCTTCTGAAATCTACCAAGACACTTTTATTCTGTACCACTTAAAATTCACAGTTCGCAAAGACTATGTATTCCAATTTTCTGTTATTGCATCAACATCAGTAAGTAAATATCCATTTTCGGACACAAGTCCATGTAAACATCAGGATAAACATGAACTAAACAGAAATACTCACAAGATACACATTCACCGATCTCTTACTTTTTTTCTCTAACTGTTCTATGACTGTATTAGACCTATTATCATAAAAGAGCAACTTTGTTGAATCATTTCATTGAAACAGAATAATTTTTCTGAATGAATACTAAAATGTTCCCTCATCACATTCTCCATTCATCTAGTTGAAGAGAAAATGCAATGGAAGAAAATGCACAGCAAATTCTGAATCATAATTGCCAGACAAGTTAAGCATAGCACAGAACAAATTATGTGTTGGTTTAAATGAAGCGGGGATAACACAGAACAGGGTCTCTAACATTTCAACGTGCAAACAACTATTCCCAAGCTTTGTTAAAACATGCAAATTCTGATTCAAGGGGAATCATAATTTCTAACAGCCACTATGTAATGGGCTGTTGGACTCACTAATATTCAGATACTAGAAGTCAGTAAGATGTAGGTCAGAAGAATGACACGGTGGACTCTAGAAAGTATTGTAGATCGCTGTTGGGCCAAAGAACATTCTACTTACGAAGATATATCATCATGTACCAGCCTCCACTGCAGGGGACAGGAATCTCAGCAAGGTCAAAAGGCAAGCCTGTTTGTACTGCTCGCTTTTATGCTAATTTTGTCTTTATTTCACCTCGAAGCTTCTTCTCTGAAAACGTGATTGCTTTCCACAGGAGTACTTGCCTCTGAGCACAGAAGGAGGTTTCATATTCTTTCATAAGGCACTTCCAGGGACCAAAAAGATTCTAGCGGAAGGTTGAGTTCTTTGGGGGAATCTCATTTATTTATCCTCTGTTCTCTACCCTGCAGATGAAATGGGAAGCAGGGTGGCAGAAATGTCCTGGAGGGATCCCCAAGATTAAACAGGTGGGCCAAAGGTGATCAGTTGTTTAGGATGGTTGATGAGTGGCCTATATAAAGTGAGTGTTATTTTTGTCAGTTCATAATGTGGTGAGAAGGGTCAGACTATGATCCAGCACTTAAGACCACAAACATCAGCAAGACATCCATTCTAACCATTTGTGGAATCAAGAATACATCTCTCGAACAGTGATTTACAGCATGATGGCAATGCTGCTGAACATTTTTTCTCTCAGTCTAGATATTAGATGCTTTTACTATTAAAATAAAAGGGGGTGCTTCTGTCCATAGTACTTCTGAGAAACTCTCCATTAGTCTGTCTGTTATTTGCTTCTCCTCTATCTGCTGACTAAGTAAGCCTTAATTGTGGCCTGAGTGCTAGCTTTCATGTTAATGTACATCAAATACATTATTAACTCATCCTTTGATAATACAAATCACATAAATGCAAAGATTAAATCATTCCTTTCCATTTGTCAAAAATGTAAGTAAAATGAATTTGAGGATGTAAATAAACCTTTCAACTGATGGTATCAAAATGTTGATGATGTATTTCCTTCTTTAATGTTTACTTTTATTTGCTAAAATTATAAAAATGTGGTTCTAATTCCATAGTGGAAAAGATAAATAATTCCAAGTATACAAGGAAACAAAGCTTGTTGCTAACTTTGTTTTTAATTATGATACTAATGAAAATACTTTCAAATAAGCTCACATTTTCCTTCATGAGAAGCAGCACAAACACCTATGGATCCACACCTCACTACGTTAGAAACAGAAAATTTCTGGTAAACATCAACAAAACCAAAGAAATGCATTTCATAGTAGCATCCTCTATGCTTGTCTGGAATCAAGCATTGAATTTCAAACAGTTTATACTACCACAGCTATTTTCTATACTTTGCAATGTATTAAATTTATGTTCTAAATTTTGTTATGCTTAACTATAATCTTTGTTTTCATAAGAGATCCTTTACCGTGGCAATTGACAAAGTAGAGTTTAAATTAGTTACTTTGGCATGAATAATCCCATCAAGGGACTGTGAAGTCAAACCCTGATACAAATGGTTGAGGTGCCTATTTAATATATCAAAGCAGACACTGGCTGCCAGGTTCTTCCAGCATTCCTCAGTCCCTACCTGTTATAGGGCCCTCTGGGCTGGCATACACCACCTCCTACGCTAAACTTCTCCAGCCCAGGGTCTGGGCTGTCCTTCCCTATATAATCCAGGTAATTTTGTCACCTGGATTTTTTCATCTTCCCTTTATCCTTCTTCCCCTTTTGGTCAGAAGCTGTTTCCCCCCTCCCTTTTCTCTTCACATGACTCAGGGTCATATCCACTCTGGACTGTCCCATATATCCCTGCCTCTCGTATATCCTCCCTTTACCTAAAATAAACTTTCTCCTCCACCATATCTAGAAGTAGTCCTGTTCCTTTCCTTTTTATGTCTCATTTTCATTCAATAACCTGTGAAATACCAACATTGGAGCTTGCTGAGTTATGATACATAGAGAAGATTTCACTAAATAATGCATCATACAGGATCCCAGCTTAGGTAACCTTTTATTTTTACTTTTTTTTGTACAATACATGCTGGGAGAAAATGTTCTCTACTCTGTTTCATCTCTTCGCTATTCCCACAGTAATTGGCCCCACATTCTTGCAGTCTCTGGTATCCCAGAAGCCTGGGGATGGCAAAGCGTCAAGTGGACAGTAAGATTTCATGTATATAAACTCTTTCACCTGCACAGAGAAAGCTGCTCTGACAAGTATATGAGTAAAGAGTGGAAATGAAAGTTTGAACTCTCATCTGGAATAAGAATGCTCCTTAGCAATCTGATTACAGGAGAAGGCCAGTTCAGGCATCCTCTCCACAACTATCAGAAGTCTTAGCTGAGGTCATCTTTGTGGATTCCTAGGAGTTTCCCCTGCACCAGGTTTCTCCCTAACCCCAAAACTCCCCCTTTTCAAGATATCTCTTTCATTACTCTCTTCCTCCATGCCACCCCCAATTCAACTAATCTGATCTCTCATGTTCCCATAGCCCCATCCTCTACCCTCCATTCTCTCATTTTACCTAGGATATCTCATCTATTTCCCCTTCCCAGTAAAATCAATGAATACCTCTTCAGGTACTCCTTGTTTCCTTTCTTCGCTGAGGCTGTGGATTGTACCCTGGTTATCCCTTGCTTGGGAACCTGCATGGGACCAACATAGGCCCTCTGCATGTGGATGACAGTTGTGTAGCTTGGTCTGATTGTGGGACTGCTAGAAGTGGGTTAAGGACCTGTCCCTAGTGCCTGACAGCTGGCTTATTAGAGCCTATTCCCCATGTAGGAATGCCTTGCCCAGCCTTGACGCAGGGGGAGGCGTTTGGTCCTCAATTTGATATGCCATGCCTTGTTGACTCTCATGGGAGAGCTATCCCTTTCTGAATAGAGGAGGAATGGATGGAGGGGGTAGATGAGAGGTGGGGGAAGGGAACAGAAAGAGAGGAGGGAAGGGAAACTGTAGTTGGTATGTAAAATAAATTTAAAAATAGTTAAAAAATAAAACATTCCTTAGCATGCAGAGGAAATTCTTCTTTCCCTCACACTACCACATATTTCAGAAGCAAAAAGAAAGGCAAAGCAAAGAGCAGTCCAACCTAGATTTCCTAATAGATAATTGAGAACTATGTGCTTGCACTTCTCTTACCCTTGATACAGAAAGAACTTAAGGAATGAATCAAACTTAGAGACCTGTTTTGTTAATTGTTTTTTACTGAGCTCTACATTTTTCTCTGCTCCCCTCCTTGCCTCTCCCCTCCCTCCTTAACCCTCCCTCATGTTCCCCATGCTCCCAATTTACTCAGAAGATCTTGTCTTTTTCTACTTCCCATGTAGATTAGATCTATGTAAGTCTCTCTTAGTCTCCTCATTGTTGTCTGAGTTCTCTGGGATTGTGATATGTAGGCTGGTTTTCTTTGCTTTATGTTTAAAAGCCACTTATGAGTGAGTACATGTAATAATTGTCTTTCTGCGTCTGGCTTACTTCACTCAAAATAATGTTTTATAGCTCTATCCATTTTCCTGCAAAATTCAAGATGTCATTATTTTTTTCTGCTGTGTAGTACTCCATTGTGTAAATGTACCACATTTTGCTTATCCATTCTTCAGTCGAGGGGCATTTAGGTTGTTTCCAGGTTCTGGCTATGACCAACAATGCTGCTATGAACATAGTTGAGCACATGTCTTTGTGGCACGATTGAGCATCCTTTGGATATATGCCCAAAAGTGGTATTACTGGGTCTTGACATAGGTTGTTTCCTAATTATCTGAGAAATCACCACACTGACATCCAAAGGGGTTGTACCAGCTTGCATTCCCACCAGCAATGCAGAAGTGTTCTCTTTTCCCCACAACCTCTCCAGCATAAATTGTCATCAGTGGTTTTTATCTTGGTATTCTTACAGGTATAAGATGGAATCTCAGAGTCATTTTTATTTGCATTTTTCTGATGACTAAGGATGTTGAACATTTCCTTAAGTTTCTTTCAGCATTTACAGCCTGGTATTGGCATAAGAACAGACAGGAGGATGAATGGAACCAAATAGAAGACCCAGATATTAATCTACACACCTTAGAACACCTGATTTTGACAAAGAAGACAACTTAATGTGGATATATTTATCCTCCAATAGGCTATCCTGAACTATTTCCTTCTAATACTTAAAACTCCTTGGAAAAATATCAACTGGAAACAATGAAGAATATTTGACAAATGGTGCTGGCATAACTGGATATCAACATGTAGAAGAATGAAAATAGACCCATATCTATCACCATGCACAAATTTCAAGTCCAAATGGATCAAAGACCTCAACATAAAGCCAGCCACACTGAACCTTATAGAAGAGAAAGTGGGAAGTACACTTGAACGCATTGGCACTGGAGACCACTTCCTAAATATAACCACAGCATCATAAACACTGAGAGAAACAATTAATAAATGGGACCTCCTGAAACTGAAAAGCTTCTGTAAAGCAAAGGACATGGTCAACAAGACAAAATGACAGCCTACAGAATGGTAAAAGATCTTCACTAACCCCACATCAGACAGAGGACTGATCTCCAAAATATGCAAAGAACTCAAGAAATTGGTCATCAAAAGAACAAACGATCCAATAGAAAATGGAGTACAGACCTAAACAGGGAACTCTCAACAGAGATCTGATTTTTAATCAACTGTAAAAACAAATAGACCTGATAGTAAGAGTGTGAAAACTTTTCCAGAAATGGATTCTTACAAGTGGCTCTTTGAGAAATTGTTTGTAATCCATAATTGAATAGAAACCAAGAGGAAATCAAGCATATGTTAGAAGCTACAGAAGCTTCCAAAGTATATTTTAGAAGACAGTTTTTGCCTTGCACAAGCTATCTGAAACAAAACCAATATGTGCTTTTCTGACTCATACCAAAGTAGTTCCTTGAATTTGTCCCGGTTGACAAAATATAATGGCAGGTGTATATCACACACAAAATTGGGGCATTCAGTCCACTGAGAATAATCCCTTTATCTCTGATGGCAGTAAACAGAAAGCACAGTTTCCATTACCCAATTCAAGGAATGTACCTAAAAATCAGCCAGAGGGTAATATTATCTAGTCAAGTTGACCCCATTTGTAGGACATTTCTTGCTAACCTGAATATTTAAAAAACGAAGGAGTGTTATTTAAATATATATTATAATATTGTACATGAATTGTCAGTTATTGAAAATAATACAAAGAGAGTTTTTTATTTAGTTTTCTTTTATTTAAAATAGATTCTTTTCTCATACAATATATCCTGATTGGTGTTTTCCCTCCATCTACTCCTCTCAACTCCTCCCCACCTTCCCTCCCATCTGAATTCACTCATTTGCTCCATTTCTGCATCTCATTAGAACAGAACAGTCTTCTAGTAGATAACAACAAAACCTAACAAAATAAAATATAACAAGTCAAAACAAAAACTATCATCTGGAAGTTGGACAAGGCAAACTAACAGAAGGAAAAGAGTCCAACAGAAGGCACAAGAATTAGAGACTCACTCATTCACATTGAAGAGTTCAATAAAAATCAACTGAAGTGGAAGCTATAATACATATTCAGAAGACCTGGTGCAGATCTGTGTCTGCTTGCTACTTCAGTCTGCGAGTTTATATGAGTTTTGCTCATGTTGATTTAGAGGGCCTTGTCTTTCTGTTTTCTCTATCCCGTCTTGCTCTCAGACTCCTTCTGCCTCCTCTTCTGCAGGGTTCCCTGGGCTCTGAGAGGAGACATCTGTTGGAGACACCCCATTTAGAGCTGTATGCTTCAGGATCTCTCTTTTTGCTAAATGTCTGGTTGTGGGTCTCTGCGTTTGTTCTCATGTGCTGCAGGAGGAAGCGTCTGTGATGATCGTGGAATACTGTGAGTATGGAGCTGATCTGTAAGTACGGCAGAATGCACATCATTAGGAGTCATTTTATCACTGTTTTTTTGTGTGCTTGTTTTTAGACCAGTGGTATTTGATTTTATCTTAGGTCTCTGGGCTCTCTAGTCTCTGGTTCTTGGTTACCTAAGCAGTGTCAAGTATGGATTCCATCTCCAGGAGTGGGCCTGAAATCAAACCAATGGTTGGGTTGTTGGTTGGGTTACTCCCACCAGTTTTATGCCAATGTTGCCCCAGCATGTTTTGCAGACAGGAAAGCATTGTAGATTAAAGGGGTTATGGCTAGGTTGGTTTTTTAACTTTTCTAATTTTGTAGCCTGCAGAGAACCACTTTCCCATACAAAGGATATTTGTGTACTGGATAGATTTATATCAGTTTTACACAAACTAAAGTCATCTGAAAGGAGGGAACCTCAATAGAAAATGCTTTCTTAAGGTAGGGCTATAAAAAGCTTGTAGGGCATCTTTTTAATTAGAGACTGATTAGGGAGGGCCCGTCCTTTGTGGGTGGTGCCATCCCTGACCTGGTGGTCCTGAGATCTTTAAGAAAGCAGACGAAATTTCTATGGATGTGATCAAGATATTCATCAGTGTGACTATGGGACAATGATAGTTCCGGCACCCTCTCCTCTGCTGCCCAAGGACCTAGCTGGGGACATCCCTGTGGACACCTGGGATCTCCTCTAGAGCCAAGTATCTTGCCAGTCCTAAAATGACTCCAATAATGTAGATATCTTATTCCCTTCTCCA
>PVIU01032502.1:0-13510 GCA_004026605.1 Ondatra zibethicus | reverse complement strand
ATAGTGGTGGTTGTGATGATGATGGTGGTGGTGATGATGATGATGGTGGTAGTGGTGATAATGAGACTGTGTGTGTGGCAGTGACGGCATCTGAAATATAGAACGTGGGCTTTGCCTCATAAATCATCTCTTGAATGACATAACCCAAACATGGAGGCTGGAAACGAACTGAGGAGTTAATTTTCCTGGAGCCTTGGTTACAAAAGGTAATTCATTTGTAGGAAGACTTGCCAAATGCTACTTTATCTTAAGCCACAAAAGAACAGTTGGGACTTCGGTAGAACAATTATGTAATTTGGTAATTTAAAGAACCTCTTCCCTAGGGAATCTTATGACTCAACAACCAAAGGTGTCAGAGTGGTGAACACACTTTGGTGGCGAGGCCTGGGCTGGGACTGGTTGAGGTGATAGTTTCTGTTGTGTCCATGCAAGCAGATCATTTTTGGGGAGGTTTTGTTTGGTTTTTTTTTTTTTGTAATGATAATTTCTTCCTTAAGACATTTAATTCTAGGGGTGTGGGAAGTTAAAACCACAGTGACTCAGGGAAAGTAGCTAATTGCTTATTTCCTGTAAAAGGTAGCTGGGCTTCCGGATTGTCTCCAGCAAACAGTCAGCTCCTTCCAGCCGTGTAGCCTTTAGCTACCACGTTGCATAGTTACAGACGCGCCTAAGAAAGGTAGCTCCTCTCCACTTAAGTTTCTCGTGTGAGTCTCAGGTCTGTCTTTAACAACCAAAAGTCTAAATGTTTTGTTTGAAAAATCATTGTGACTCCAAGAGTTGTCTCTGGATGATCCAGGTTCAGGATTTCACCTTAAGAAATTTTGACCATATTCATTATTACCTTTGTCATAACTTTAAGTTTATATGGTTGGCATAAAAGAATCCTTAATGCAATATAATCTGTCATAAGCCTCACGTTAAAAATCTGAATACCCGCTCTCCCTCTCCCCTCTCTTCCCCCTTTTTAGTGAAATGTTTCCAAATTTCAACTGTTTGAGGCTTGAGTCAAAAATGGGAAGTTCTTGTGGTCAATTCTAAATGGCCAAGATGGAGAGAGAGATTTTTAAGGCCATTTCCCTGTTAAACGGTTCTAGACCCAGAACACCAGCATGACCTAGGTCAGAAGTAAATATACATCATTTTATTGTCATAAGCTAGTTTAAGTTGTTTATTCTGTGTTTAAGGAAAAGATCGTTTTGGTGGTTCAGAGCCTGCGGAAAGGAAATTCTGTCCTTTGTTTAGCCCAGCTAAGCGGGGGTGTGAAGCACTTTCCTTAGGCTCTGGGTGGAATGATTTTTCAGAAACAAGCAGGGGTCTCAGGAACAAAGGCAGTGAGTCTGTGTGCAGCCCTGGGGGACACAGTGCTGGCTCTGGAAGGTGGGAAGTGCCCAGCTGCCTGCTCTTGGATGGCCATCTGTCTTGCTTCTCTGAACAAACATCTATCCCTCATCTCCTGGAAGACTGCCTGGCCTTCCTCTAGAGGACATCTCCCCTTCATCTCCTGGACCAGTGTCCTCCATCCCCCCTGGGTCCTGACACACACACAGGAGAGGTGGTATGCAGAGGGCAAGGACTAACTGTTGTCTCATATGCTAAAGACAACCTGGAGCCCAGGCGGCTGCTATGGAGAGAGACTTAGGATCAGGACTTAACCGCCAGGCCAGTGGAAGAGGAAGTTGATAGATCTTAGGAAAGGAGGGAAAAGGAGAAGTATTCTTTTGGTTAGTTGCTTTTTGCTTTTAATGAAAGAAAGAGGGCAAATCTGGAGAGTGGCGGACAGTTTGAGGTCCAGAGTGGAGATGTCTTCAACACTCAGCCAATTGCCTGAATTTCATTTTGACCAGAAAATGGCCCAGTGTCCCGAACGACCACATATAGACTCTGATTTTCAACCACTCAGGAAGCCTTCCCCTGGAGGCACTGAGGGCTTCCACAGATAGAACTCAGAACATCAAGGGCTGCTGTATTGGGGTAAGAAACTATAGACTGTTTCTTCCACTTGCTTGTCCTGCTTCCCACAAGAACCTGATAGATGACATGTATCTTATATGATCAAAACCTTTGTTGGTGCTTGCCCTTTTGTCCCTGAATGAGAAATAAATGTGAATAAGTGGTATTTAGTTGTCTATTAAGCTTATCAAAGCCTGGGAGACTCACAAAATGTCTGAAATATATTTGCTGGTAGACCTCATTCAGTGAGCTCTTTTCAAGCATAATTAATCTGGCAAATACAGGGGGCCCTTTATTGTATTGTATTGCATTTATTTATTTGTATGTGTGGCACATCTGTAGGCCCAAGGATAACCCATGGGAATCAGTCTTTCCTTCCACCGTATGGATTCTGGGGATGGAATTTACATCTTCAGGCTTGGCAGCAGATGCCTTTACCCACTAAACCATCTCACTGGCCCCATTGGGTCTTTAGACTCATGGGTTCCAGCCACACTCATGGGCTTAGCCAACTACAGATTGAAAATGTTTAGAAAGAAGTTTCATCTGTAGCGAACATGTCCAGATGATGTTCCTTGTTGTCATTTCCTAAGAAATACACTCTAACCACTGTAAACATGGCACTTACATTGTAATATGAGTAATGGAGACGATTTAAAATATCAGGGAAGTGTGGAGATTCTGTGCAATTACTAAAGCTGATTTGAAAAGTCGAAGTGGATGTAGACATGATTCCAACTGTGGCATATGCGATACCTGTTGACTGCCACTCTAGTCCTTGGAGAACCCAGGGAAAATTGACAAGCAGAACAATGGTGGTGTCACTTGAGACAGGCTCCAGGTATTCTCAGCTTTGCAGTCACGACCCAGGGATCCAAGATGACAGACTCAAACCTTTCTTCCTCTAATATCTCAGATTTGGACATAGATGCCATTCCTGTGTGCTGGGTCTGTAATTCCCTGCTTACAGTTGGGTCGTGGCCTCAGAGGAAGCCTTGTATTTGAGAGCAATTTGTACAGTTTTCTGTAGTTCCAGCTATGATTTAAGCCTTTTGCTCATAATGGCCAGGAGAAGAGAAAGAGTTGGGATCTGAGAACTGGAGAAATGACTCAGCAGTTAAGAGCGCATGTGTTCTTGCAGAGGAATGAAGTTTGGTTCCCAGCACCCACTTCAAGTAGCTCACAAGTACCTGTAATTGTAGCTCCAGAAAATCCAAAACCTTTGGCCCCCATGGGCACCTGTACTTTTGTGATGCTCTTTCACACATTCACATAACTAAAAGTAGTAATAATTAATTTTAAAATGACTTGGGCTCTAGAGGGATGTTCTTAAGAGAGTGACCTGAGGAAGGCACCTGGATGGTGACCGCAGATCTGATATCAGATGCCAGGAAGTAAGGTACCAGGACGCAGCCTCCTTCACACAGGCTGTAGGACTGGAAGTTGACTGTAGAAGAAATCTTGACCATTCCCAGCAAATGCTCTCAAACTCACAGTGTGGTAGGTGTTTTGCGTAGTGCTTCGGTTAGTGAAACCGAAGCAGGTGTAGCTGTCTCTCCTCATCACAAAAATGCCTTTCTGTACATTTTTTATTACATCTTCAGCAGTATTCGTTGACTACCTCATGTGCCAAGTAGCTGCTACACACTTGATTCCATGATGAATAAGAACAGATACTTTCTGTGTTCATTCATGGTTTTCAATTTAGGGGAGAGCCTGTGTACCCCATCAGATGCACGGATGCCTTCACTGCCCTAGTGGCTTTCCTTGCTCAAGTCACTCCTGAGTCCACATTTATGGCTTATCACCCTTTGTGAGAACTGCTGAAAAACCAGGGGAACCAGATAAACTGCACCAACGCTAACATCCAAGCAGCGATTTCTGAACAGTCAGTGGAGCAGTAAGCTCTGCCCTGAACGTTGTACCCTTACCGATGCATGCGTGGCAGGTACTGTATTGATTGCTCCGCTTGTGGCGGCCTGTTTTGTTTTCTGCACTCCTTCAAGTCTGTCCAGGCTAGCGTTACTGTCTTGGACGAACATTTCTAAAGGCTGATTGGGGGAGCTGTTTAGTCTCCCCTTCCTTTCCGCCATGTCTGCTACAGCGTCAGGCCCTGAGTGCTAACCACGTTTGCAGCTGTTTCAAGAGCTGGTTATTAACAGCGCAGAGTTTGCCAACTGTGTCATAGTTGGTGATGTTTTCATAGCTCACCTGAGGGCTCCAGTCAAAGAACAGAGGAGCTTCAGACATGGAGCTTGCAAGGTGATGGAAATTGACTTCTTATGTTAACGAGTCCCCAGAAGCATGCCAGGACACAGCCATCGCCAGCATGACGGCAGCACCAATGCCCACTATGAGTACCAGGTTTCTTCCCTAGGTTAAGCCTTAATTAAACTAAATGACTCACCAAAAATAAAGAACAGTAGGCATGAGAAAAGCAGACTGTTAGAATAATAAAATCTTGAACTGGCAGAGTTTGTTTTTTTTTTATGTTTTTTGGTTTTTTTGGTTTTTTAACATTGATTGCCTGGAGCTGTAGGGAGACAGGCATTTGTATTTCTATCTGGCATGGGCTGGTCACTTTAGACTTCCAGAAGTTCCCAGGATGGAAATGAGAATACCAGCACTCCCCGAGCTTAACTTTTTAATCCACTGATGGGCTGGGGAATGTCATTTGTTGATAGCATACCTGCCGAGTGGCCCACAAAGCCCTCGGTCCCAACTCTAGGTCCACATTAATCAGACATGGTGTCCCATGCATAGCACCTCAGCACTGTAGAGCTAGGCAGGAGGATCAGAAGTTCAGGCCACCTAGCTGTGTAACAGTTGGAGGTCAGCCTTGGCTGCACAAGACTGTAAACACCAAACAAAGGTATAACTCAGTGAGTAGTACTTTCTCTTTTTTTGGTTTTTCGTTTTTGGCTTTTCAAGACAGGATTTCTCTATGTAGCCCTACTCATCCTGAAACTCACTCTATAGACCAGGCTAGCTTCGAACTCAGAGCTCCACCTGCCTCTACCTCTGCCTCCCGAGCGCTGGGATTAAAGGAGTGTGCCACTACTGCCTGGAAGTTTTTTTTTCTTTTCCTTTTTAAAATATAACTATTCAAAACATGTTTTGTGGGATGTCTGTTTGTGTGTGTGTGCATGTGCGTGCATGCATGCAAAGTTGTTTGTATGTATATGCATGCCATGATGTGATGTGATGGTCAAAGGGGAACTTCACAGGAATGGGTTCTGGGGCTCAAACTCAGGCTGTCCGGACTGGTGCTGAGCACTTTTAACCACTGAGCCATCTTACCCCCCAGACCATATATAAATATACATTCCATGAAAAATGAAGGAAGGAAGTACGGGGGACTAGATACAGCTGTTATCTCTGACTGTAGTCTTCTTTAGTATCAGGGATTATTTTTGTGTACAGGGCCCTGAGGAGTGGTCCACATCTGTACCTAGTAGCGTGTACTTTGATCAAGTCTGTTAGAATAGAAATCTGAGACTGAGATTTCTATGATTCCCTTCTCACCCTGACTGCCACTCGATGCTTGGGATATGTGTGCTCTATTCTGAGAAGTCTTACTCCCTCTGTCCTCTGTCCACAACCTTGCTTTTTGCCCTCACCTCAGGAGCCCTTTGCATTTCTTGAACCAGTGACAAGTCACACTCTTCCTCATCTTCCTCCAGGTTGCAGCTTCTCCACAAACAGGATAACTTCAGCAGAACCCTCCCTTCTCCCATAGGCCTCGGCTTAGCGTGCTGATTGCTGCGGTGCTTCATGGAAGGCTCACCCTCAGTGAACTTCCCATGCTCTTAGCTTCTTTTCTTGTCTCCGTCTGTCTCTACCATTAAGCGGCATGAGCTGGGACTCTGCCAGGGCCAGGATGATCACAGCACCCCACCGCAAGTGCAGCCCAGCGCTCTGCCCACCAGCATGGTTCTGAAGTAGTTACAAGTGGGTGCAAGGTTCAGTTCCTAGAAATGCATAAATCAGGCATGCTGACAGAAATCCTAAGGCAGGAGGATCAGAAGTTCAAGGTTATCCTTGGCTGCATAGTAAGTTAGAGGCCAGCCTGGGATACATGAGAGCCTGTTTAAACAACAGCAGCAATTTAAAATGACAAAGAAAATGGTGTTCTTCAGAGTCTTTCCCCCAGAGATTGAGTTATTTTTATCATGTGTATATGTATGTGTAAATGCCACGTGTGTGTATCCTGTGTGTGTGTGTGTATGTGTGTGTGTGTGTGTGTGTTTGTGTGTAGCTGGAATTAAAGGTATTTGTAAGCTGCCTAATAGAGGTGTTAGGAATTAACTTGGGTCCTCTGGAAGAGCAGTACTCACACTTAAATGCTGAGCTGTCTCTGCTGCCTCATACTTTGGAGTCTTGACTGGGACCTGCATGCCTGTCTTAGGGCACCAGCACACGGTTGCATGAGTGACTACGTAGGAATTTTGTGGCTTGATGTTAAGTGCATGGCAGTTGCCAGTTAGAGGTAATTTCACTCTGCACAGTCTGGGGGCCCCCACACTACCTGGTTCTTTCCTGTGTTCACATATGGCCTTATCTGCTATGGGTTATTGCCAAAAGCTTCCCCAGAAGCAGTGTTTTCCCCAGAAACTGAGTTCCAGTTAGTCCCATCATGGGTTTCCAGAAGGTGGGGTTTATCTTAACCATTGGAGGTTTCCTGGGACCCAGCTTGACACTAGGTGCTACAATGCTTGTGTGCGTAGTTGAACTAGAATCTGACTCAGACACTGGGGTTGGGGGAGGACACCTATATTTATATACTGCTACCTTTTCCTTCGGGAGGCCTGATCATCCATTGTGGTTATTTGACTTGATGCCTGGTGAAGATAGATGATTCTTCTATTGGGCCAGAGAATTTACTTTTCATACATACTTCACCTTGGCTAGCCATGCAAGCCAGTGCTTGGAAGCTAGAAGCAAGAGGATCAAGACTTCAAGATAACCTTGAGCTTCATAATGAGTTTGAGGCCAGCCTAAACTATATGAGAGACCCTGTCTCAAAACAAAACAAAACCCAAAAAGTCACTTTTATTTTGAACACTGTGAATTGATTCAGTTGTGCACAGTTGGCGTATTGTGCATTATTAAAAACTGTTTCTTTTTCTTCATGAGTAAAGCCCACCATGTGAGTGATTCTAGTATAAAATGTCTCAGAGTTTAAACGTCACTCTCTTACACGACTGAGTGTTCAGCCAGCCAGCCCTCCCTCATCATGTTCCCAATTGTAGCTTAACATTCTCAGACTGTCACACTTGAGCTGCTTTCTATTTATCTCCCACACAGCCAACCAGACTCGCATGGTGAGATGAGAAAGCGGCTCTTGTCCTTCCTGCATCCAGTCCCTGGATCCTCCAGAGCTGCATTAACTAACCATCCTGCCCTATGCTCCCACCAAACGTGACCGTTGTGCGTCACTTCCCTCTCGTGTAAATGCAGGGGTGTGTGCCTTCCTGAATAGACCTCCTTTAACAGGAGGCCTTCGTTGTTTAGAAGTGATGATGTTTTACAGCTTGTGCTTTTGATGGTTCTTAGTGGATCCCTGCAGCAAATACAGAACAGTGAGCACAGGGATGTGCTCCCCTAGGGCTTAGCTAAGTGCTGAATGTGCCCAGTTCCTGCCCTAAAAGTTGAAATTCCTTTGACTTCGCTGGTGATGTACTCCTGTGTGATCTGTGACTGTAGCTGAATGCTAGACCAGGTGATTGTTGCATGAATTGCTCAAAAAAGAAGTCAGATGCTAAAAATAGCTCCCATACGAAGGCCGCTTAACTTTTCTACCTGGGGAATTTGGACAAAAACATTTCCAGGATGGAAATGACATAGTTCAAGTGATGTAAACCGTTGGCTGCCTGCTACTTTTCCTTTTTTTTTTCTGCCAGAAGGAAAACATAGCATCATGTAGAAAAATTCCCTAAGTTGTTAAATAATCACCGGATGATGTAACCTTTGATACTAAGTAGGGCACGCTGGCCAACATGGGCCTCTAGAACATTTGTTCCTAGGGGTTTCCAGGTAGTCGCTGTTTTCATTCAAAAACAGTGATTAGTGTGGACAGCTCCTCCCACTATGGTGATTCAGGGCATTGTGAGAACTGTTTTTCTCATAGGTGAAAGGCATGAAGAGAGTCACTGAGATGTGACCAATCATTACCTTCCTCACCCACCTAGTGTGCCAGAGAACTCAATGAATGCATACAGTGTATCAGATCTATGCAATATCAAATAAGTAACATGGCTTTTGTAAAGGTTTGCCCATAATATTTTTTTTTCCTGTGTACAACATTGCCAGTGTTCTGCCTTTGGCCTCCCCTGGTTTTACATGGATGGTTAAAAAAAAAAAAAAGAAAGAAAGAAAGAAAAAAGGAAAACAAAACAAAAAAAGAAATGAGTTGCTCTGGGGGGTAGCTAGGTGGAAGAATGCCTTCCTAGCATTCGATTCCCTAACCCCACCAAAGGCAAAGGAAGTGAGTTAGTTAGGAATAATTCATTTTCTCTCATCCTGGCAGACATTTTGATAAGTATTTGCCGAGTTAATGAATCGGTCAATAAATTGTAATTTATTACAAAATTCCTTCTCGGATCTATAGTTGTTATCTCCTAGTTTAACAGATGCACTGCTTTTTAAAAGATATTATTCCAGACAGAGTGTGTATGTGTGTGCTCGAGCATGCATGCACACACAACATGTGTGCAATTTCTGGGAATGAGTTCCCACTTCCTACCTTGTTTTTGCCACTGAGCAGTGTATGCCAGGCTAGCTGGTCCATCTCACAGTGCTGTGCATGCTGGGATTACAGACGTCAGCCTCTATATCTGGTCTTTTACATGAGTTCCAGAAATGAGCTAAGGCTGTCAAGCTCATGCCTAGGCAAGTACTTGCACCTGCTGAGCCATCTCGTTCCTGGTCCTACTTTTTTTCTTTTTCTTTTCTTCCTTCTTTTTTTTTCTTTCCTTTTTTATTTATTTTTATTTTTTTGAAGTTGAAAATGTCTTTGCCCCTTAGTTTCCAGCTCCTTAGACGAAGGATGAACATCGTGGGTATATGTATGAGTTGATCAGCATGCACGAGGGCCTGTCGGTTACTTGTAACAGGTGCTAGTAAATCCTTGCGGTGTCAGCGAGTTTCCCAATTCCATTAGCCTCCTAGCCTGCTTGAGCCATAGAAAAGTGGAAAAACCTACTTCAAGAAAATGATGAGTATGCTTTCTTAAAGTGTAGTGTCCAACTCTTTGGAATTGTTTATATACATTTTGTTAAACACACACACACGAGCAACAATAACAGCAGAAACCCAAGCAGCCTTAGTCACTTCTGCTATTTGTCTAATAGTAGAGAACGTAAAGATAATACATTTTAATTTGTTGCCCAAGCGCTGGTGTTTTATCGCAGCCACAGAAAGGTAACGGGAACAGGCCTGTGCCCGGAATCACTCGCTTGTCACCTGATCTCGGTGCCTCTTTGCTCTTTGGTTTCTGTTTTACCACATGGAACGAACTAGGACATGGTTTTTCTGCATATCTTCTAGAGACAGATGCGACCTTGTCAGTTCTGCTGCATAACCTGTCTCTGTAGTTCTCCTAACGAGCGTAAAGTATTTGTTGAATATGTAGATAGAGAATATAGATAATCATTTTATTGATGTAACATAAGTTTGTGATAACACTTCAGATTTCAGTATGTGTATGATATTCCTGATCCGTCTTTGCTTCAGCAACAGGAGGGCTCCCTCCTCATTCTTTGATCACTGTCTCCGCCCCCTTCCGTGCCTCTTGCCTTGTGAACATTCAGCCTGTTAAGTTCTGTGAAAATTGACCAAGGCGATTCTAACCTTACGGCTGTCATTTCACTTCCTGTTTTTGTTTGGAAACAGATCTCACCACACAACCCAGAACTTCCCACATGCTAGTTCCACAGGTGTGCACAGCTCCTTTTAAAACCTTCCTTTCTTCTTATGATCCAGATTGGATGGGTGTTCCTTCTGTGTTAATCTCATGGAAGGGAAAGGGTAAGACAGGATCCATGTAAGAGCCCAGAGGCATACCAGTAGACACTGCCCTCCAGGTAGGCATCGGCTGACCTTCACATGCTTCATGTTTTTATGTGTTATGCTGTATAGATCTCACATGCCGTGTATGCTGTAAATGACACATTTTCGCCGTGGCACAGTGGTTCTGCGTTTCAGTTTAACCTATAAGAAACTGTCAAGACAGACTGTCAAATTATTTGCTGAAATCTAGATGTGCTGCTTGGCTGTCCTCAAAATCTGTACCAAGTGCCCTCGTTTGCTTCGGCAATCTGTTCGCAGTGAACCTGGAGCCTTCTGGTTGGTCTTACACAAGGGTTGTTCTTAGGTCAGAGTAAACAGATGGTTAATCAACCCGTCTACTCCCAGTGCTTTCAACAGAGAAAAAGAAATCATTTTGCCTAAGAAGAGTTTTCAGCCTAACCATTCAGCTGGAACATGTCTGTTGTCTACTGGGTAGGATACGGCTTCTTCTTTTGCTCATGATAAGCAGTGCATGTGTGTATTTGCATTTTTCTCCCACTTGTGATGAAGGGTTTTATGTTTTGTTTCATGGATTATGTGTGGTAGAATGTGTGGTAGACAGGGACTTGGGGCCACTGGGAAATGTGGCACCAGTCTGTTACATAGGTAGCAAGGGAACAGATCCAGAGTCAGACAGATTTTCTTTTTGAGACAGGGTCTCATGTAGTACAGGCTAGCCTCAGACTCACTGTGTAGCCAAGGATGATCTTGAATCCCTGATCCTCCTGATGTCGCTTCCTAAATTCTGGGATTCCTGGTGTATGCCACCATTCCTGGCTTATAGGATAACATTTCTTCTCTGTTCTCTCTACCTTTCCCCTCTTTCCTTCTATCCCTGTTATATTTTCTCTCTCTCCTCCTTCCCTGCCTCCTCCTCCCTCCCCACCCCGCCCTCTTTGCCTCTCTTCTTGCTAGTGCTTGAACCTAGGGTCTCATGCATGCCTGAGAGCTACATCTCCATCCTCTAGATGTGTATAAATTCTCAAGAGATAACTTACAGCCACAGTATCAAAAAATATGTTATGTTGGCGTATATGTGTTTAAATAGGATAACCTCAAGTACACCAGTGTAATAAGGGCAACTAAGTTATCACATGTGTAAGGAAAACACGAGTGATACACATGTGTAGAGCAGTAACTGTACTCTCCTGCCAGGTGCGGAAGCGGGAGCTAGGTTTTGAAGGGCCTAGGGCATTCCACCCTAAAGAGTTCAGATCTCCTCAGGAAATTTACACGACACCATAGAAGAAATTTAAGTGGCCACAAGAAGTGCATTTAGAAGTCTTTCAGTAGTGGCAGCAGTGAATACAGTAATTCAGCTGAGAGCCAAACAGTTGCCAAATAAGACTGTCCCTACTCGGTGAATGAAATGGACTGTTCAAGGGATATCAGATGTGTGAGTGAGACTGTCCCTGGATAAATGCTTGTGAGGAATGATTCAAAGGTGAAAAAAATTATTTGGGCTCATGGCTTCAATCTGGTGTTCTTGGTCCTGCTGCCTTGGGCAGAAGGTGATGAGCATGGTGGCAGAGAGTGTGTAGGCAGAGCAGAGGTGTTCATCTCATGAGACATAGAAACAGAGAGACAAGAAGGGACAAACAAGACAGACCCTTCAAAGATGGACCTAGCCAAGTCCCACCTCCTCATAGCCCATTGAGGAAGTCACCACCCACATCCAAGCACCTTTCAGTGGATGGATGGAGACCTTTGACAGAGGCGCCTCTGGGATGCTTCATACCCAGACTCTAACAGATGCGCTCAGGTGAGGAAGTGCAGAATGGAAAGCAAGAAGGACAGCTCCCTGTGGGGCGAGGATAAGGTGTTACTGTGAGAGGATACAGGCTTGTCCTTGGAAAGACCAAGGAAGGACAATCTGAAGACACAGTGAATCATCCTGTTCCACCTGGCAGTGAGACAAGGGCCTAAGAAGGTGTCTTTAGCTTTCATGAGTAAGGAAGTCACAAGAAACCCAGGTGACGCTTTCTTTTGGTTAGTCCCCACTTCACCCTTCTCCCCAGGATGTCATATAGGCTGGGCTGGCTCTGATATACTTGAGGATAACCTTGATTTTCTGTTCCTCCTTCCCCCTCCACCTAAATGTTGGAATCGAAGGTATTCATTACCAGGCCTGGTCTATATGGTGTTGGGGATTAGCATGCATGCAGATGAGCACTCTACTGATTAACTGTATCCCCAGCCCACAGGGAACAATTTCTGTAGCAGTAGCGATTTCCATGGGTTGACACATGGAAGACAGTGATTGTGGAAGGTTCTCTGGTGGACAGACTGTAAGCTAGAAGCTAGAGGGCAACAGTGAGTGGAAGAAGGGTTTGTTTGTTTGTTTGTTTGTCTTGTCTTGTCTAAATTCTACCAGTGCATTTCCAGTAAGATCAGAGAACTGAACATTTAGGAAGGATAAGAGGTGATTTGTGGGAAGTGGTTTCCTTACAGAAGTGGGGGAAACATGCAAAGTCAAGTCAGAATGGAGTGGTTTTTCCTTTCTAATAGCAGAATGGACATTTGCTGCCTATAATTATTGGGGAAGCATGCACACACATGAGATCTTGTTTATATGAGGTGGCTTTATTAATTTTGAATTTCCACTTTATTGCCATCTTCCCACCCCACCCCCACCAAACCCCTTCCCAAGCCCAAGACAGAGCAAGGGGCAGTGAAGACAGAGTGTTGGATATCACAGGAACATTGCTTGGTATGTGGGACCAGGCCTTGCCTCCCCATGAGTTTGTGTGGCTACATGTTCGTCTGCCTGTGCTGTTTACCTCAGGATGTCAAGTCTCCGTGGATAGACTGTCCAAAGCAGAGTGACAGCTGCTGAGGCTGGCTGAGTTAAGGAACTGCGGGCATGGAGAGTGATTAAAACCTCTAGGTGAGAACTTGGTTGCCAGGTTAAAAGGACTGGATAGGAAGGGACTGTGTCTCAGGTGACTGATGGGCAGAGCGCTGAGATAGAAAGGCAATGAGGTAAGGGGTGCATATGCCATTGTAAAGGCTTTTTAACTTTTTCAATGAGAATTTTAAGCAGATGCCTGATGCGATCTGATTGTGACTTGAGAGAATTCCTGTGAAGTAGGGAGAAAGAGAAGGGAAGAAGCGGGGTAAAAGCATAAAGGATTCTGGGGAGCCTGTTAGCAGTAAGTCCATTAGAACATGACGTCAGTGTTGGACCGAGCAGTTCCTTACCTGCCATCCACCCTGGCTTTTGCACTTCTCTGTATAGGTGGGATATTTGTTGCCAGTATCCCCTAGCCCACTCTTTCTTTTCCCTTAGGAATGTGCACAAGTGTGAGGCCTTTAAAACTAGTGCCCACCCTAATGCTGCCAATACCCTTCCGTGATGTTCCCCTCCCCCACAGATACCTGCCACAGGAAGCTTAAGGGAGGAAGGATTTCTTTTTTTTTTATACATTGTTTTGTTTTATTTTTTCCATTCAAAAACATAATTAAAGAAATAAAATTTTTACCTTTCTTC
>PVIU01032501.1:0-13508 GCA_004026605.1 Ondatra zibethicus | reverse complement strand
GTTCTGCCTATTACAAACAATGCTGCTATGAACATAGTTGCACAAATGCTTTTGTAGTATGATTGGACTTCTCTTGGGTATATTCCCAAGAGTGGTATTGCTGGATCCTGAGGTAGGTTGATTTCCAATTTCCTGAGAAACCGCCACACTGATTTCCAAAGTGGTTGCACAAGTTTGCATTCCCACCAGCAATGGATGAAAGTTCCCCTTACTCCACATCCTATCCCTTTGATTTTAAAATACACATATTCTCATGGTTTGAAATTATTTTCATTGAATCTAAATTCATACACTTGGCACTAAATTTCCCAATAATTGTCCTACATTGGGTAAATAAAAGCAATTAGGGGTGTCAATAAAAAGCACAAAATTTATACTGTTATACCTACTCATGTAATCCTAATGTCCTCTGTGCTTACATTGGAGAATAATGTTTAGAAACAAAGACTTTTACATGAGATGCAGTCATCACTCTATGGAAACAATGGTTCTGATCTCTTGAATTCTTTTTAATGTGTCAGCTATAGAGTAGTTCTGTGTATATATGCACACAGCTATCTCTAAGTTCACTCACTCACTCTACCATCTATCTATCTATTTATCTATCTATCTATCATCTGACTGTATATATGTGGATAGATAGATATATCTACCTATCATCTATCAATGTATCTATCTTTCATCTATGTATATCTATCATCTATTTGTTTATCACCTATCTCTCTATCATCTATCTATTCATAAGATGGGAGAGGGATAAAGGGGTGAGAGGAAAGGAGGGGAGCAGAAAATAAATGTATAGCTCAATAAAATCAATAAAAATATATAAAAACACGATTAAGAAAATGAAAAAATATACAATTCATTTATTCTATTCCTATTAAATAGAATCCAAAACCAAAATTTTCTTTTAGTATTGTAATTTTATTCACTCAGAACCTGAAAATGGACTTATTGCCTTCCATATTCTACAAATAATTGATTGTCTTGCCTCTTTTAATTGCTATAAATAATCCCCCATCACTCTTATTATCTCCACACCCAACATTTCCTACTGTCACCAGCAAGTTTTGAAATGGGCACTTCTTGCTCTTTGCTAGCCTAGTGAATTTTTCATTTCAAGAACCCTCCTCACTCTATTTGAATTCTAATATGCTCTCAGGATCCAGCATTCGTATAACCTCATGTTGAGGCACATTGGTGAAGCCTCATGCTAAGGCAGGTTCATTGCCACAGCAAGCACTTGATTTTCAGAATCAAGCTTTCACAAATATGTCAGACAATTGTAATATGTCACCCTTACTGCTGTGTAGTCTCTGAACCACATCTTTAATGTTCATTTCTTCCTGAATGTGGAGGCACATTTGATTCTGTGCTTTATAAGTAAAATTTTCAAGGATAAAAGAACTAGAAGGAAGGAAAATGAAAGAGTTAAGGAAGAGAATGGAGGAAAAAGGAAAAATGACGGAAAAGAAATGGAAAGAGGATGGAATGAGGGAAATAAAAAAAAATAGGAATTGTGAAAACCTTACCCAAGTCCACTGTGTCATTAACAGTTTCAAAGCTCATGGATTCAATAGCAATGGTGCTGTAAAAACAGCAGGAATCTGGCGATATGGCCTGGTGCTGGAGTGTTTTTTCTCTTTCAAGGAAGAGGAGTTTGGTTCATAGCATCTATATTTGTGGCTCATGCCTACCTGTAACTCCAGGTATACAGAATTAAACTCCCATTTCTGGGCTTTGTGGATACCTGGACACTCATGAAAATACCCCATTATAGACACACCATATAGCTAAATGTGAATACATCATTAGAAGACAACAGAATGCTTTGTTTATTCCATCCATTTCTCAAGGTTGCCTCAAATGAATCTTTGTAAATATTTGTTCTGCCTCTTAAATTAAAAAAATACAAGAAATCCTTTAAAGAGTGTACAGCTAATTAAATCCTCTTCAAGTGTGTCATATACCAATTTCCAAATATAAGAATAAAAGAGATATTACTGAATAGAAAGATAGTCAGATCATAGTAAATAAAGTTATTCATTACATTATTGAACAAATAAATATAAAGCAACAAAATTACTGGAAAGACAGGGCAGTGGCCCAACACTAAGACTGTCTGTGAGCAGTATGTGCAGTCAGCAAATTTTCTTCTGTTTAATCTCTTTTTATTTTTTAATTAAATTATTTCTCTTAAAGGCAGGCTTTATTTAAACCTCTCAGAACATTTAAATCCATGAATTGTCCTATATCCCAACCAAGAACCAAGAATAGACCAAAGAGTAGTCTTTAATTTTTTATTTTCTAATTTTAAAAATGAGCAGAATAACTGAGATTCTGATAATTATTGACAATTTCCATGGCCATATTTTGACTAACAAGGTAGTATCTATGTAACACAGAATAACATCAACAAAAATTCTCATGTGAAGTGGTTAATATAACTGTAGGTAAATAGCTCTATATCTACTACATGATCTACTCAATCAGACAATAAATTTATATTATTATTATTATACAAGTGTATGACATGTGTAAGAGTGCATAGAAGTCATACTGCATGTGTGGTGGTCAGAAACCACTGCCAGAGTTTAGTTCATTCATCCCCTTTTATGTAGGTGGTAGGGATTAAATTCATCTTCACTCATTGTCTTGCTCGCCATCTATGGCATAAAATTAATTGCATGAAAATAAATATTATTGCTCCTATAAAATCATCTTGCTTTAGATGTATCTAATTTTTCTTTTTATGCATTCAAATTTTATTTCAAAAAGATCATAAAGTTTTTCTTTCCCAAATATAATTATTGTTCTTATTTTTCTTTTTCTTTCATAATGCTGCATTGATTCCCTTTAACAATATGATTCTTGACAGTCATGAGAACTTATTCATGGAAGTGTTTACTTCTGACTGGCCACTCTAATAAAATACCTCTCTCTGTAATCCTGACTTTGAAATTATTCCATCATAACCATTCAAAGAATGATCAGTGGTCCATAAATAGTCCCAACTATCACTGGCCTCAAACAAATGGTCCCCCTACCTTCATCTAAGTGTTGAGATTGTAGGGAGGCCCTCTGAAGTCTGGATAACACATACAATTTTGGTATTGTTTTGGATGCTTTAGGCTAATAAATAAAGAAAAATCAAAATCAAACATAAAGAAACATTTAAATATAGGACGAATTAAAATTAAATAAACATGGCATCTCAAATTATGTTTTAATTTACTTTATTTTTCTAACCAGACACACAAATTCTAAATAGAACTTAAAAACAATATCTAATATAAACAAACAGAAAAACACAAAAATGCATTTTCATTATTTTTCAAAAACTAACATAAATAAAATGGTACTGTTGTTGGTAATGTGAGTCTACATTTGATACAAAATTAAGTGTTAAACAAGTGGAAACAAACTACTTTCACCTGAATGTAAATTTGCAATATTCTAAATGTAGATAGACACAAGGGCCTTGGGATTGTAATGTCTGACAGTAAACCCTGATTTTTTTCCCCGAGTTTGGACAGTTTACTTAGCTTTCTATTTTGTCTTCAGCCTGGATACAAGATTTTCCTGAAAATTTGACAGCTCATCATCAAAAACCTTCCTTTAAATGATATTTCAAGGAATTAGTTGAGTGTGCTATCAAAGTATAGATTATTAAGAAAACTATATAAGAAACTCCTGTCAGGGATGTGATACAACTTAATTAAATATCAAAAATTTCTTTTGTTTTTCTTTATGTCCATAAGAGAAAAGCATGCTCATTTTTGGAATTTTTTCAGAGTTTCTCATGCCTTCAGTGTTTCTTTTTTCACCTGAAATGAAGTTACATAGCATCATCTATCTGGCTGTTTCCTTCCTTTAAAACACAAGCAAAGGCGCTGGGCAGCCATGGCTAGTGCCTTTAATTCCGAGGCTGGCGGATCTTTGTGTGAGTACGAGGCCAGCCTGGTCTACAAGAGATAGTTCCAGGACAGGCTCCAGAGATACAGAGAAGCCCTGCCTTGAAAAACCAAAAACCAAACAAAAACAAACAAACAAACCAAAAACACAAGAAAACCCATGACTCCCAGCAATGAGAAGTTTTATCACCTTAGAGTGTGCTGCATGACAAAGAGGCCTATTGCAAACATTCTGACCTGTTACTAAGGAAAATGAGTCTTGAGATACAGTAAAGGACTACAGACTGGTACCAGTGTATCTGGTGTTCTGCTATATAATACATCAGGCACAGTCAATACTTACATCTAAACAACTGGAGAGACCTTTTAATGATCTTCATGAAGAAACAAGAAATAATTAAGGTGATCCACATGTTGACTAATCCTCTGTTATCAATCCATAATGCAGGCAAATAGTAACACATTTTATTATGCCTCTAATTGCACCTATTATTTCCTGGAACATAAAAATTGAAGAGAAACCAGAGTTAAAGATGTGCACGAGTACACAAATCTGTAATTTCAGAACTTAGGAGACATGGCTAGAAAGTGCTAATTTTGATGCCAGAAATATGGATTGCACAGAAATTTCACAGAAAGTCCATGCAAGAGTATAACTCTAAAATAAATAAATACATACAAAATATTTTTAAAAAGAAGGGTAAAACAGTAACAAATATAAGTTGTCTGTCTCTAGTGAAATACTGAAAATACAGGAGCTCTACCTACTTTGTTCCCACATTGATAATGGTGTGCAATTGTTTCCTTCATTCACCATGTTGATTCTAGCTGTCTTACACTGATCTATCTTAGAAAGCTAGCTACAGAGGCCTTTTTTCAGGAAGTAAGGATTATTAAGATTATAATTTGAATAAATGTGTTGTAATTTGCATGATGGACTTCATTTCTTACTATGATCCATTCATTCTTTTTTAATTTTATCAAATTCATTTGCAATCACCTCATTCCATGAGTATATTTGATCAATCTATATCATCATTGATATTAGGTTAGATTGTTTAATGCTGAGTATTGTTTTTTTCTATGTAAAAAGACTTTCCTTTTCCATCAACATTTTTATAGTCTTGGTTTAAAGCCCAGTTCAACAACAGCATCAGAAAGACTCAATAAACCACAATAACAATTAAAACTAATAAATAGATAGACAAAAACAATGAAAAATCAAAAAACGCACAAAAGTTATCATCCTTTCTTCCTACCTCTGAACTTTGAATGAGCTACTGACTTTAATTATATGTCTCCTAAAATACACTCCCTTTGTTAAAGTCTGAGTTTAGTTTCCACTACCAAAGTAAGATTAATTTAAATAAATAAACTAATGCTGCATTAGAAACTTATAGAGTCAGCTTTGTTATTAATGGACTCTTGTTTTTAGAGATACAGACCTGGTATGTCGCCATGTGCCTGCACACCTTTCACTTGAAGAGTGAGGAAGGGGGATTAGGAGTTCGAGGCCAGACTTGCTTTTGTGAGAGTGTCTCACAAAAAAAAAAAGAAAGAAAGAAAATGCACACACACACACCACACACACACACGAAAGAAAAATAGACCAAAAAATGCTTGGTGCTCTATGAATTATTAAAAAAAGACAACTGCTGCCAAGATAGTATGACTATAACTCAACTCTTGGTTTATTTGATAAAGAAAATCAGTTAAGCAATTTAAGCATCATTTATGAAAATTGCATGCATTGTCTTGAAGCAATATTCAGTGAGATATTTTAATTTTGAAATGCTCTGGAATTTATATATGCATTCCTGGGTTATCAAATGAGATCTTTGTCAACAATTATTGTTTGCTGTTTTTTGTCTTAAAAATATTTTTACTAGTAATGCCCATATATCTATAAAATATATGCATGTCTTTAAAAAGTTTAATTTCTCATATAGACTAAGACTATGTATTGCTTAACGTTTTTATGCTCATGGCTATGACATTTTCAAGCAGAAGATTAACTTTGTATTACTTTATACAAGGCTGCTGTAGTTTTAACATTTTGTTCTATGCATTACAAACTTTGCATACCAGCATATATAACAGTTGACTGGAATTTTCTGAGGTAGGATATAGTTGAGAGAACATATAATGCATTGTGCTATTAATGTATAAATTACTGTCATAAATATTCCCCTTTTAGTTCTTTCTTTCCACAAAAGAAAAGTGAAGGGAGGGAATAATGTTAAGGAAAGTAATTAAAAACAAAAGAGAAAAAGATCATGGAACTAAAAAGCTTTTGTAAAACAAAGAAAACTGTCAGGCAATTAAAGAGGTAGGTAAAATGTAGTGGCATTCCTTTGTATTTTAAAAAATAATGCTTGCCCGAAGATCAGAAAAGTAAAACAGCCACACTAGCCAACCTTACAGACCATAGAGCAATGACACACACCTTAAATCCCAGTAGCCACACTAGCTAACTATAGAAATCAGGTGGTAGTGGTTCATGTCCTTAAACCCAGAACTAGAGAGGATTATAAAACGGGAGGAGATAACTTTCAGGTCCAGTCTCATTGTGAGGTTTCCTGGAGGCAGACTCATTTTCAAACTGAATGAGGTAAGAGCCAGGGGCTGGTTGATTTGCTTTTCTGGTCTTTAGGTTGAACCCAAATATCTGTCTCTGAGTTTGTACTAACTGTGCTTCATTTGGCACCCAACATTTGAGGCACAAATTCATGAAATAAGCCATTTGCTTGGTGCTTTTTAACCACCAGCTTAGTTCACAGCCAGACCCAAACCCAGCCACCCGAGTTCATGAAAAACAAAACAAAACAAAAAAACAAAACAAAACAAAAAAAAAACCTAGAGCTCTCAGCTCCTATCTACCCCAGTTTAGTTTCCATGTAAAGATGGTAAATACACAAACAATGTGGATACTGTATATTATTGTGTTGTATTTGAATTGTTTGTCTGTTGAGGAAAGGAAAACAGCTGCTAAAATACATTTGATTATAAATACTGCTGGATTAACCCAACCTATATATTTTAAAAATGCCTTGATTTCAAAATTTAAGTCAAAAGATATGTTACTTTGGAGAAGCAGTTTTGATTTTATTTCCGCAGGCAGTAAGAGGCTGTGGGTTCATTCTGGGTTAAAAAAAAGTAAGGTTTGGTGAAAGAAGCCCCCTGGAAAATCTCCAAAGGGAACAAATGGCCCAGATGATCCAATGTTTTAGAGCATCTTTGCTGCAGTTTCCTCTGAGTTCTACATCCAGAACAGCTTCAAGACTGCTAGCTGAGATGCTTTAACCTTACAAAATACTCCAGTCAGGACTTTATCACAATTCTAAATTTTCTTTGGGTCCCCATAAGATTATCATTGTCCCCAATTAGCTGAAAGTAGCCTAAACAATATTTCCAATTTCCCAAAAAAATGAATTATGGATGTTTGTCTTTGTTTAGTGTGTTGGTTAAAAGTTGTCATCGATAATGGTCAGAGATAAAACTAAACATAGGAAATTAGATTAAATAATCTTGTGTTGAAAAGGAAAAAATTGGGGTATAGATATGCAAGGATAAAAGGGTAGATGATTGAATCTACTTTGAAAAATATGGAGAATATTGATATGATAAAATATAAAGGTAGATTATGGAATCTACTTTTAAAAACAACTACTAGTTTTAAATGTTTTATATTTGATTGGATTTTGTATAGTGTATACAAATTTTGTATATTGAGATTAATTTTGTTAAAACATAGTGTACATTCATTTCTTATCTTGTTCAAGGTATTGTATCTATAAAAGTCATTTAACAATGTGATTAAAATTACTAGTCCTTGAACATTATTATTACTAACTGTTTAGGATAATAAGGAAATGCAGGTTTGTAATTCATCACCTATTATAATCAAACTTGTAGTCATATTATGTATGTTTTGAAGGTCAAACAAAGATATATTTTAGATAGACAGGTCATCTTCAAGCACTTCAGATATCTACAGAATATGACATTTAAGTTGTTTTAATAACATAGACATTTTTATGATAATGAAACCAGTCTACTAGCAGCACCAATCTACCTTTGCCTCAACTGCTGACAGGATGCTGTCCTAATTAGACAAGCAGGAGACAAGAGAAAGTGACTGCCAAACATTTTCAAGACAAGGAAAGACATCCCTTCAGATTATCCTGCTTCACAGAAAAGTCTGTCAAATATGCTAGGCCTATAGGCCAAAGATGTATGTCTCAATGCCACAGAGGAATTTTGCATGACTGTCCAGGCAGCTAGCAGTTTTTGGAAGTTGCTTGCTGGAACTTTCTGTTTATTCAGTAAATATTATTTGTTTCTTGGGTCTCTGAGGGAGATGAAGATTAGATAATTATTGTTTTCCTTGTTTACCTGATGCAGAAAACAAGTTATCATAGAAGGTTAATTAGGTACAAATTTGGAATCATCAAGATAGGAAAAATATGGAATATTTTCTCTGAATTTATCAAATGCAAATGGACTAGACATTGTTGATATATTTATTGCATGAATATACTGTATGAAGTTATTGTATTTACTGTACATATATTTTATTATATTAGCTAGACCCTTCTTTTTCATTTTAGACAAAAAGGGGAAATGTCGTGGCACTTTAATTTTATTTAAATAAATAAAGCTTTCCTGGAGATTAGAAAAGTAAAAAAGCCTTAAAGACCAGGCAGCAATGACACACATGCTTAATGCAAGTAGCCTTAATGACACACACCTTTAATACCAGTAGACACACTAGTTTACTGTAGAAACCAGGTGGTAGTGGTACATGCTTTTAATCACATAACTAGAGAGGATTATAAGATGAGAGGAGATAACTCTCAGGATCAGTCTCATTATGAGGTTTTCTGGAGGCAGGATAACCATATTTGGGTATATTTCCAAAGGATGCTCAAGGACATGTGCTCAACTATGTTCATAGCAGCATTGTTTGCCATAGCCTGAGTCCAGAAAAAAACCTAAATGCCCTTTGATCAAAGAATGGATAAAGAAAATGTGGTACATTTGCAATGGAGTACTATACAGCAGAAAAAAGTAATGACATCTTGAATTTTGCAAGAAAATGGATAGAGCTAGAAAACATCATTTTGAGTGAGGTAACTCAGACCCAGAAAGACAATTATCACATGTACTCAGTCATAAGTGATTTTTAAACATAAAGCAAAGAAAACCAACCCACAAATCACAATCCCAGAGAACCTGTACAACAATGAGGACCCTAAGAGAGAAATACATAGATCTAATCTACATGGGTAGTAGAAAAAGACAAGATCTCCCACGTAAATCAGGAGCATTGGGACCTTAGGAGAGGGTTGAAAGGGAGGGGAGAAGCAGGGAGGGGAGAAGAGAAAAATGTAGAGCTCAACAAAAAAAACAAAAAAAAATCAGTAATGGATAGAATAATGGGTAGAGGAAGGATTTATGACGCCATGCCACTTAATGTTGAACTAATTCCAGATTCTAGTGGAGGACAAATTAACAAATCACTCTCTTTAGTAGTTGACACAGTACTGAGCTTACTTCAATAATTAACTTCAAACCCATGGTAGTGGTTAAATTAATGGATTCCAAAATAAACAAATAGAAGAGTGAGGAATAAGTTTGTGGGGAGAAGTGTGTATCCTGGAACCAGAAAGAATTAAGAGAGGATAGGTGCTAACAATAATCAATATGTTCTGTATACAAGAATGAGTGTTAAAAACAAATTTTATTAATTAAAATATCAAAATGATAGTTATATGTAATTACATATGTAAATAGATATATGTAATTATGTATGTAAATATATATATGAATGACAACAGGATGATGATGTGGGAGTCTCCTCTGTATGCTGTGATTACCATTAATGAATAAAGAAAACTGGCTTGGGCAGATAGGGTAGAATAGAGGTAGGTGGGAAAACCTAAACTGAATGCTAGGAGAAAGAAGGGCAGAAATCAGAGAGAAGCCACGGAGCTGCCATCAGAGACAGATGCTGGGAACTTTACCTGGTAAGCCACACCCATGTGGCAATTCACAGAATAATGGAGATGGGTTAAGTTAATATGTAAAAGCTGGCCAAAAAGAAACTAGAGGTAATGGGTCAAGCAGTAATTTAATTAATACAGATTCTGTGTGATTATTTCAGGCGGTCTGGGCAGCCGGGAATGAACAAGTGGCTAAGCGGTCTCCTCCAACCAGATAAGATCAGCGTAAAAGGGAGAATATTCCTGACATGACCAATGGCATTAATAATTATTCTGTTAAGTCAATTCATGAATAGTTACAGAAAAGCTCCATGTAATACTTGTAGGACTTGAATTTTGCATATCAGTGATAGGTAGGCTAGAATACCAAATTCCAAAGCTCTGTGGGTTTAAGCTTTGAGAACTAGGAGCATATTGTGACAAGCTAGTAAAACAAGAAATTCACAGCTCTATGATCTATGTCAACAGGCTTATTTCTCTGTGCTATGAGTGACAGTGGCCAGAGACTCAGCAGCTAATGTGCAACTTCTGAGCTATGAGTATCAAGACCCTTGGCTCCTCACAGAAGGTAATATTATGACTGGCAAGCTCTCAGGTTTCAGGATCTTTGTTCTTCAACCTTTCACAGATTTCTGGAATTCTTTTCTGTTGTCTCCCAACCAGATCTATCATCTTAGTTATCCATCACTTATGCTCTCAGCTACTTCTTGGAATTGTTCAGATACTTCTTTGCCAAGCTCTGGCTGTTGTTAGGAAAGCAGCTGAGCTTGGTCTTTGAGCTCCTCAAGCAATCAGTCTAGCCTTCTCTACCTATGATAAAGACAAAAATAGACAAATAGAACATTTGGGGAAAGTTTTTATTAATAGGGTCAAATTTTGTAGCACTTTGATGAGGAAGACATAGGAAAAGAGATGAAATATTCTTATGTAAGCCAACAAAACCAAGAAGTATCCCACTTACATATGCCAAACTGCACATATTAAAATTCCACATGCCACAAAACTATGTTCAAAGCTTCTAATTCTATCTTACATATAAATAAAGCATGGGTCTCACATTTAAATAAACCAGTCACAAATGTTGCATTGAAATATGTATTTTCTGCTTCATTTTTGGGAAGAGGCACCACAAAATTTTCTAAGTAGAAGACTTAATGTCATGTACAGTTCAAGCTTTATCTTATCACAATGAAACATTCTGAAGCCTCCATAAACTTCTCAGAAGAGAATTGGCTGTAATAGGGCCACCTGAAGTAAGGAATTTTTTTTCTGGCTTACGCATAGTTGCATTAGTTCATTCAGATGAATTAGGTGCCCTTAAAATGGAGCTACGATGTCCAAAGCAAGTCAAATTGCTCTGGGCAACTCTGTCAAATGTGGAAGGAGACACTCACTGCCTTGTTCCAAGATTCACACTCTAGGCAGCCAGAAAGAGAAAGGTGTATTTCAGTCTTATTCAAAGCGATGGATGACAGCTACTAGGAATGTTCTTCACCAAAACAAAAAAGGCAGTCAAGAAAATGTAAAATAGTGCTAACAACAGAAAGATGTCATAGTATAAACATTCTTAGTATTTCTCAACAGTCTTAAACCTAGAACCCTTGTAGATAGTCAGGTCTTTCTTATGTGTAGCACCATGACTTCTCTGACACCATGTGAAGTCATTTTGAAACTATTGTTAGAGATATTAATCCCTGTAGCCTTATAAAAACCTTTTACATTAAGCACCAGGTGGTCAAATTGGTTTTCTTCACTTGCAATCAAAGAATATAACTTAGTGTGAGCAATATGTTTCTTTTATACCTTGACCAAAATTTAAGATACTTATGCTATGTAAGCACAATCCAGAGAACTGCACCAAACCATTGAAAATTTCAGATGCTAGATTCCCCTCACCTGAAGAATAGATAAAGAAAATGTAGTACTTTTACACAATGGAGTACTACACAATAGTAAAAAATAATAACATCCTGAAATTTGCAGGCAAATGGATGGATCTAGAAAATAAAAACATATTGAGTGAGGCAACCCAGACCCAGAAAGACAAATATAATATGTACACATTGATAAGTGATTTCTATACATAAAGCAAAGAAAAACGAAGTTACAGTCTACAACCACATACAACATAGACAACAAAGAAGACCGTAAGAGAGACATACATAGATCTACATAGGAAGGAGAAAAGAGATTTCCTGATTAAATTGGGAACATGGTGGGTCATGGGAGAGGGTAGAAGGGAAGAGAAAGGAGGGACAAGAGCAGAGAAAAATGTACAGCTCAATAAAAATAATTTAATCAACTGCCTCTTTCCCAGAGTCAAACCAAGGACCTCTATATAATGATAGATATGGACACATTTTATATTTAAACATGAAACACATTTATCATAATGGGAATTGACTGGAGTACTAGGCCATGACCTAGACTTAAGAGCACCACACTGGTTTTCTGATTATTTATAATCATTTAAAATAGGTCATTTAAACAGCAACCTCCTTTTCTGAGATCTCACAAGTTCACTATGTAATGTTTTGTTACAGGACCTTATACTTTGGGGGTTTCCTTCCTTTTTCTCAATTGACTTATTTTATGTCTTGACATTTCTCAAAGACAATTTAGATTGTGTTTGAAATTCGACCCTCTGTGTGTTAATTAATTTTATCTGGTATTATATGACCCGATCTTTGATCCAGAATGAAGAATAACTTTTACTTCATATATCCTGTCTCCAAGTGACCATGGCCTGTCCATTGTTCCCCCAGTCACTCCAACCTACAACCCCTTAGAAACCTAATGTGGGATTCCCCTCAGTATGCTGTGCATACCATAGATTAATAAAGAAACTGTCTTGAGCCTGTGATAGGACAGGAAAGAACTAGGTAGGGAAAACTAAACTGAATGCTGGAAAACAGACAGGAAGAGTAAGGGAGAAGCCATGTAGCCCCACAGGAGACAGACAGGTGGAACTTTATCCAGTAAGCCACAACCACGTGGCAATATACAGATTAATAGATATGTGTTAAATTAAGATATAAGAGTTAGCCAGTAAGAAGCTAGAGCAAATGGGCCAAGCAGTGATTTGAATAATATAGTTTCTGTGTGATTATTTCAGTTCTGGGCGGCTGGGATGAACAAGCAGCCCTCTTCCTACAGAAACCAAAGTTCTGCAGCAGAGGAAACAGATTTCATTTTCAAATGAATAAAGAAGAAGAAAATAATTACTGTGTAAATATAATTGAACTTTATTTTCAAAGCATTGAAGCATTTTGGGAATGAAAATTAATTTTAGGACCAAAAATACAGCGTTGAACAAAGAAATGCTTATGAGAAAAAGAATTGAAAGTAAGATATCTTTCCCTTCCCAATCAAAGCATACCTTTGACTTTCACAATTTTATTTATGGGTGTTTATTTTTGACAATTGTATAAAAAACAAATGAGAAATAGTCCATTAATCTACTGATGAATACCAATATCATATTGATGAAAATAGAGTTTTTATTTGATAAGATAAAGTTCTCTAAAATTTGATTACATAATCCCAAAGAAAAATATAATTACTTGTAGCATGAAATTACTAATAAAAA
>PVIU01032500.1:0-13520 GCA_004026605.1 Ondatra zibethicus | reverse complement strand
TCCTGGTGTCATTGTTGATGGCTTCTCCATCCGCCCCCATTCGCCGCCACATTCAGAGAGTCTGGTTTGATCATATGCTCATTCAGTCCCAGTCCAGATGGATTGGTGCACTCCCATTAGTTCAGGCACACTGTCTCAGTAGGTGGACCAGCCCCTCACGGTCCTAACTTCCTTACTCATCTTCTCCCACCTTCTGCTCTTCAACTGCACCTTGGGAGCTCAATCCATTGCTCTGATGTGAATGTCGGTCTCTGTCTCTATCTCCATCCATCAGATGAAATTTCTATAATGGTGATCAAGATATTCATCAATGTGACTATGGGACAAGGCTAGTTCCAGCACCCTCTCCTCCGTTGCCCAAATACCTAGCTGGGGACATGCCCATGGACACCTGGGATCCCCTCCAGGGCCAAGTATCTTGCCAACCCTAAAACTACTCCCTTAATGTAGATATCTTATTCCCACCTTTGTCAACAACGGCAGACATTTTTGCTAGCATCCAAACTTTTAGCAACACATAGATGTTACAAAGTCTCAGAAAGGCAAGGTAGGACCATAAAGTGTTTGTGTAACTGCTCCATTTTGCTCTAGTGGTTATTCATGACAGTGATAGCATGTCCCCACATTAATGTATGCACACATACATCCTATTTAGAGTTTCAAGCCAGAGGCTGGTTCGTCTATTTATTTTAATTATAGTGACTGGGTGCATAGGATGCTCAAGCATTCTGAACTTCTAGCACCTTAAAACAAGCAGCAGGATAGCCATGTATTCCAGTTCCACTTGGGATATATACTGAGGCTTAGCATTAAAGAAAAAGAGAGGAAGAGAGAAATAAGAAAGAATTTCTATCTCTAAACAAGCCAAAAGTATAAGAAAATACTGAATTTCAGCAAATAAATAAGTACAACAATTAACACCTTATTGCAACTCTCAATAAGTTAGCTGCCTGTGCCCAGGCCCCCTATATACATATTCTTGAAAGAGGTGGTTACTGGGTATTTAAAGCTGAAAATCAGGCATGGAGTTATCTATCCAGTAATATTTTACTCGAGTGTGGCAGTAGCTTCAAATTCTTTTGTTTCATTATGTAGTTTTTAAGGCCTGTATATCTAATTTTGTAACAAGCCATGTTCCATTTCATAGGCTACCCTTGTTTTCAGGAAAGAAGACAGCAATCTGAGTCCAGATCTTAAGATTTCTTATATTACAAACCTGACATACTTTTCATAATTGTGTCTTAACCAACAGGAGTCTGAAAGCAAGATTTGGTATCCTGACTTTGAGGATCTTTCTGAAATGTGACTTCTGTAGGTATTGTCTTCTCTCCATGTGGATTCTAGCAGTTTCCTATAGACCAATGTTCTAATTGAATAACTCACTCAACATTGTTAGGAGAGCTGACAAACAGACCCCAATATCTCAATGATGTTGAACAATCAAATTTTATAGTTTCCTGAATACATAGCACACATCAACACATCTTTTCATACTCAGATGGTGCCGTTCAGTTGACTCGGGGAAGGAAAATATGTTGAACCTCTCACTAACCCATAAAACTTGTTGGACATCAGACTGCCCTGTCCATTTACACGTTTGGGAACAAAATGCCTGATCTTAATTCATGCTGATAGATAACAATTTACATCTGGGTTTTGATAAAACACCATAGAAATTCATTAATGGGGATGCACGAACCTTCTCAGACTCTTTGCAGAACCAAAGTCACAATTATGTGATATCTTACCTAAGTAAGAATCAAAAGGAATTCCCCACTCAGAAATCTTAGAAAGCTATTGACTTGCAGTATTATTAATGTTTATTGTATTCAAAAATCATTTAATCTACCTAAGATACATAATAAATATCATTTTTAAGTAAGACATTTCAATAATCAGTCAGGATAAGAAGAATATCAGAGAAGATAGCTCTGTAAAGTATATAAGTGACAGTAGCATATTTTTGAAAATTTGCCTTTAAATTAGTTATATAAAAATTTCCTATATTCTCCATAGGAAAAATATTGATCATAGTGATTACTATTTCTGGGATAATATTCCAAACCTTAATTAACTTATAAGTCTGTATGTTCAAAACAAAACTATGTAACAAAGCAGGATAATATAGAATACACTTCGTTCTTGCTTAGAAATCTTAGTGAACACAAGTGTGGAAATTCAAACAACATATGCATGCTACATATAGCTTATGCTAATACAGAAGCAAGCCTTCTTAATTAGAGAAAATGAAGAGGCAGGCAGAGACTTTGCAGATATTTTGAAGGGGACTTAGGAGTATTTTCAAGGGTTTATCTGTTATTGGCAGCAGATCTTAATTATTCCTAATTGCCACTTCAGATTGTATGATGTCCTTGCCTTAACACAGGTACACTACTAACAATACTTTCAAATTCCAAGCTGTGATTAGTCTATTGTTGCAATGGTGATTGCAACAGTGAGGGGGAGAATACAAAGTTAATGAGTAACAGAAAGAAAGAGTTAGGAAAATGCACTGGGCTGAGGAGAGCAGCGTTTCAACAGTAGAGGAGGAAATAGCAACACTGAAGTGAGCAGCCACGATGCAACTAAGCTTCTCCAGTCTTTGCCTAGGGTGTGTGAGGTATTACTTCTCAGCCAAGCTCACACACTGGTTGGGGGGGGGGTGCGGGGCAGGTCTGTGATCCCAGGCATCAGGAGGAAGATGCAGAAGGATTATAAATTCAAGATCAACTGGCTTTGTAGACCAGGCTGGCTTCTGTTTGTTTGCTTTGCTTTGATTTTCTTAAATTTTCTTTTTGGAGGGGGATGCTTCAGGGGAGAGGGGCTGATACCGGAGTACCAGGTGGTAAGCAGAATTAGGGTACATGATATGAAATTCCAAAAGAATCAAAAGATAAAATAAATTTATTTTTACTAAAATTTTTATTAATTAAAAAAAGATCACAATCATTCTTGGCTTACAGAAAGCTGGAGGACAGTCTGTGCTAAATGAGACCCTGTGTGAAGACAGCAATGATAATAATAACATCACTGAACTGGATGTGTTCTCACCAAGAGGGGTTGTCAGATGGTGACAGAGCTATTGCTGGGAAACATAATTGATTTGAGTGAGTAATCAAAATGCATTTTAATTGTGGTATAGTTGCATATGTATTAGACAGTTTATATAGGCTAAGGCCATATGAAAGGGGAGAGCAGAATTGCTTAATGCTTCTGTGTGAGACTTGAAGTTCAGGATGACAGAGAGGGGGTGGAAGAAAGGAAAAGTTCCATCAGATGAAATTAAGATTTAAGAACAGCACAGTTCAAAGGGCTTTCCCCACTTAAACTTCCTAAAGACAAATGGGAATTCCGACAGTCCCACTTGCTCATAAATGGGCCTAGCCCGGTGTGTGTATTTTGTATTTGGGAATCGATACTGCACAGAAACTTCTGGGCTGGTTACTTGTTGGAATTCATTATGTTGTGTCTCTACCCTCTTTTTGTTCCTGTCTTACCCCAATTCTCTCAACAGGTTCAATACTTAGCAATTCCCTCACAGAAAATCACAGACTAGATTAGATGCAAGGCCACTGGCAAATTCAGAGCCATGGGAACACAGGCAGGTGGGATAGGAGAAAGCGTCAAAGTGATTCCAGTGAGTGGTTTGTGTATCCAGCATCTGCTAGAGGATCAGGCTCTGCACTACGGAGTTCAGCACATATCATTTTGATTTAGCATTTAATCAGTCTTGGGGTGTTTATCTGCTCAGAAAACATAGACAGGGCCAAAAGGCTAAGTGGCACCTTCCCAGGTTGAAGTCAGATGAGATAGACAGCCGAACAGAACACTGACAGAGGGACACCACTGGAGGGGCTCACCTTTGGGCAAACTCCGGAATTTGAAATTGTGCCTTTGTGTTCCTGTCATTTCTATCAGCTCCTGCCTAGAATCCACCCACCCACACCGCCCGTAATGAACACACAGCAACAGACGAATGTAAGACCATCAGCAGCACTGACATCTGACAAGTAAATGAAGCCCCTTCAAGTTCATGCTAAGAGCACCAAACTAATTCTCTTAAGCCAAGCCTCTAGGACAAATAAGTCCATTCTGCATTCACAACTGTCTCTGTGGTCATCCTATGTTTGGCTTTATGGGACACTAGATCCTCAATCAAAAGATATTTTTCTCTCTGGTTAAATAGTGATGCCTCGACCCCTCAGCTGCTTGTCCATGGGTACCTGTAGTTTAACAGTTATTGCCCAACATGGACGGACTCATCCTGAAACACTGCTGCAAAGTAATGCATGATGGCTTCAGAATGGACAACACTCTCATAAGTCAAAGGCCTAGGAAGACATTGTAACAACTGGTTATGTGCTTTCAGGAAGAGCTTTGCCATTAAGGCTACCACTAAAACTTGAAGAAGCCATTCTGATAGACCCTGACAGAGGATAACCACATTAGAAAGTATAGTTTTACATGCCTTTTTCTAAAAGCACACCAATGTTAATGAATAAGAATTGCATATAGTTTTATACAAGATAATATCCTCAGACATGGCATTTCCTTCGTGAGTCAGAACTCCGTTATTCTGTAGGGGCGTGGAGTGAACAGGCTCTGAAACTTTGGGAAATAATAAAATTATTATTATTAAGAGAATGGATTTCACTTGGACAAGCCCTTAAAATCCTGCTTTCTTTTAAATAGATCCCCAGTTGTCCTTTGGCAGTCAACTTGAAGCCAAAGCTTTCAGTCTTTCTCCATAAACATAACCGCCCATGTCGTTTCCCAGTCCTTACTTGCCAGAACTTACACTGAGGGCTGTGAGACTGCAAGCCTGGTATATGGGTCAGGGTTCGCTAGAGTCACAGAGCTTACAGAATGAAATGAATCTCTCTCTGATATCAGAATACATATATATTATATACATATATATATAATATGGCAATATGCACACACACATATGTATAGGCTGAAGTCCAACAATGACTGTGAATGGGAAATCCAAGAATCTAGCAGCTGCTTGGTCCCACATGGCTGGGTGTTTCAGCTTATCTGCTTGGATTTTACATAAAGAAGAGATGGACTAAGGAAGGTGAGGGCAAGTAGGCAAAGAAGATACCCTTCCTTCTTCCATTGTGTCTATATAGGCTTATAGCAGAAGGTATGGCCCAGATTAAAGGTATGCCTTCCAACCTCAAGGTCTGGATTAAAGACATGTGTTATCCAGCCTCAAGATTGTGATCAAAGGCATGTTGTCTTCCTGCCTCAAGGTCCAGATCACAAGTGTGTCCTCCCTTTCTGGATTATAATTCATTCCAGATATAGTCAAGTTGACAACCAGGAATAGCCGTCACACCTGGTTAGGGCACCACTGATGACCTCTTTCCCTGAAGACAGTTGTAGCAAGTTAAGCTGCACCCCTCCCATTAGCAAACTTCTTTCACACTGCTTGTAGTTCTCTGTCTTTTCATAATGAGTTCTAATCAACTTACATCTTCGCAGGTATTAAGCCTGATAGTGGCAGCCAACAATAAAGTGAGCACAGGGTCACACAACAATATGGGAGGAAGAATGAGCTGCAATTAAGCCTACATAATTGCACATAAGCAACACCCCCCAAAGCAGGAGCAATAAATCTTTGGCTCAAAGTAACAAGTGATCAGGAGATGAGAACATTGGAGCAGTACCGTAGAGCAGTGTTAAAGCTTACAGTGAAGGAGATTCAGCTAAAGTTCTCAGGTATGTTCAACCCCACAAATAAGCCTGTTCCCCTAAACGCATGACATTTTCTATTTAGCATGCTCCCAATTCATTACTGACTTTTATAGGGCAAAATGTTAAAAGTCCTTTTACTAAATGAATTGGGGCTCAGTTGTCAGGATAATAGCTTACCGACAATTTCCAAATCTGAAGCTCATCAGCATAGCATTCAAATGAACTCAAAACCAACCCTATCAATTAGTGTTTTCATCTCCACAGTTGATTGAATGCACATTTACCTTGAAATGGTTTTTAAAACCTGGTGTAGGAGGTTCTTCTGTATTTGTGTTGCTTTCATTGGTGAATAAAGTAAACTGCCTTGGCCTTTTGATAGGGCAGCCCTTAAGTGGGTGGAGTAGACAGAACAGAATGCTGGGAAGAAGGGAAATGTGGCAGATGCCATGTTTCTCATGTCTGAGATAGATGCTGATTAGACTCATGCCGGTAAGCCACAGTCAAGTGGCGATACACATTAATGGAGATGGGTTAAAATAATATGTGAGAGTTAGCCAATAAGGGGCTGGAGATAATGGGCCAGACAGTATTTCAATAGATACAGTCTGTGTAATTATTTCGGGAGTTAAGCTAGCTGGGTGGGACAGAACAGGGGCCCTGTGTTGGGCGGCTGGGAGCGGTGTACCAGGAACACGGCCTGCCCATTCCCCTCTTTATTACAAAAACCCACAATCACTACCAAACAGAGATAGTCATACATTTAAGTACTGTCTTCTGTATGCCATCTAGAAGTCTGAGGTCATCTCACAGAAGAATGTGGCTATGAGAGACCCTCAGGTCCATGCTAAAATGAACACAGTTATTACTTTCTGTCTCTTCCTGGTGTAGTGTCAAAGAGATCACTATCTACCAAGAGATAGAAAAAGAACACTGAAGCAGGAGACTTAGTTCTATTTAGAAATCATTGCTGTCTGCAAGGTTGATTTAAAATTAGCCGAGCATATTTGGTAACACGGGTAAGACAAGTTTTCATAGGCTGGATATACCACAGGGATTCTGTACTTTCCTCATGGGTTAAAGGCTCTGGGTTCAACGTCTGATGTGGAATACACATGCATGTGCTTGTACATGTGCACACATGGCACACACACACACAGTAACGGATAAAGAGCAGAACACTCAGAAACTTAGGGAGTTTATTTGTCTTCTGAACACTATCAGTCTCTTGCTCCTAGTGCTCCCGTTATCAGCCTTTTCCCAAGAAATGCATAGTCCTTTGTAAAGGTAGGTGAGGTCCTAACTAAGATGTGAAAAAATCAGGTCAGCTAATTGTCTAATACTGAGCTCTTGATTGTCGATTGTCGACAATAGGAAGGCACATAGAGATGACTCATCACAGGGAGAGAGGCCATATGCACTGCTACTGAATTGAAGTTGCTTGACAGAAATCATAGAGCCTGCTTTCCACCTACATCCTCTCAGTTTCTTTTCTTCCCTTCTTTTTCCTTGAAAACCTGCAAAGCAAACCAAGTTTTCATTTCTCTGGAAAAGCATTTGTATTAGACACATATAGGAAGAACTTTTTATTCTGCTAGCCTTTGGAAATTGTGAAGGACAGGGTCTAAAAGGCAAATTCACGTCTCGTTCATTGATAAACAATATGGAAGTAGCCAATCAGATTAGATAGAACCTTAACTTTCAGGTACGTCCTTAGATGAGACTGGGGAAAGATATATAACGAGGTGGACAATGAAAGAGAAATAATGGGAGATAGATAAGCTGGAAAGCTAAGGGGATAGGAAGAGGCAGTAGAAACCAACAGCAAGAAAATCAAGGAATAGGAAAACATCAAGCTATTTGACTGCATTGGGTTTTTTTTTTTTTTTTTGGTAAATGCTCAGTATTTTATGTTTTTATTTATATTTTGAGAATTTCAACCCATGTATTTTGATATTATTTTCCCCAATTCCACCAAGGTGCTTCCCTATGCCCTCAATTCTATAATATAAAAACAAAAGCAAAAGTACACAAAACCCCAGAAATACAGTCTGTTTTGTATTGACCAATAGCAGAGTGCTCATGTTTCAAAAGCCTGCTGTGTGTGTCTTTCAGAGCATGATTCTCTGGGTGGGTTGGGGAACGTTCTGACAGTTCAACTTAGCTTGCACTGTCCTCTATATTAGAACAGATGATCAAGACATTCATCCTCTGGATTCCTGGAGTAGCAGATATAACTCTGGACCCAGTGTTTGTCATACTTATAAATCTGTTGACATGCATATGCAAGTGAATATATGCTTAATCTCAAAAAGTTGACTTCGAAGCCAGTAGCAGTCATCTGAATGGAAATTAGGAGCTTCTGTCCTTTGCAGAAATGGATCAGGCATTTCTTAGAAATCTTGTGTTTACTAATTAAATACATTTATTTTACTTTTACATAATTTTTGCTTAATTAAAAGAAAAATAGATATTATTTAAAGAAACAGAATGAAAACACAAAAACAAAAACAATCATTTTGATTCAAGTTCTGGCAAATATCCAGCTAGTAATAACTCAAAGATTTAAAATTACTACATGCACAAAATATAAAGCTTACTGCTCATCCAAGGGTATTTCAATCAAAGCTCTCTTTGGGAATCTTCCTACTGACAATACAATTTCATTCAAAATAAACAATAAGATGCAAAAACTACAGTAAGCAGTTTAGGAAATTGCATATCAAATATCTTCCTGGAGCCTAGGGGTCTTGCGAGTAGTTTTGCCTGCCAGGTCTCATTGCATATGCAGATTTTAATAATTCACTTGTTTAAGAGATCTCCTGGTCTCCATTCACTCAAATGCTTCAGCAGCAAGCTGCCTAGCAGTCATACCAACAAAAAGAAAATAACGGTTCTTCCCGTTTGACAGAAATGAAATGAAGATAAGCATGCATACGATTTTACAGTAGACTCAGGTAACAATAGTATATTCATTGAAAATCAGGTCTCCATATGTGTGACTGCAGAAACACAGGTGTTCCCTTAAGAGATACAAACTTACTTACTGAATATTGGTGTAGGAATGGTTCTCTATTGGAAATATTGGGTACCCTGCCTCTTCAATTAACTGGTGCGAATCACAGACAGAGATGCCAGCTGAGTCCCAGTAACAGTGAGAGCAAACACAGTGACATATCTTCTAAACATTGTCACTCTTTCCTCCTACAAGAATGTCACACAAGACATCATGTATGATGTACATTCTCAATGACCCCAGAAGTCTTGTTCCCAGATTGCATTCAGACACTAGAGTCTTCTGGTGTTCTCAGCTCTTCCAGAACATGGTACAGTATTCATATATAACATAAACAGATATACACATATATAGTTTAGATCGGTTTACACTTGTTTATAGGTCAAATTTCAATGCAGATATTATGTAGTTATTCTAGCAACCTCTTAAGGAAAAATGACAAGAAAAATATCTGTGCCTGTGCATAGAGAAGCTTTTTTCTATTCATATATTTTCAGTCTGCAATTATGTGAATCTTTGGTAGCAGAACTAATAGATAAAATATACTACCTTTCTCTCTCTCTTTTCTCTTGATATCTCTTTATCTTAGTGCTGTGCATATATTTATATATCTATAAATGTGGGTACATACTTTACAATGCCGACGTTGTTTGGACTTTGATTAACTTGAATAAATCTCCAGTTCTCTCATGTTGCATGGATATCTACTGATGATTTAGCCAATAATAGAATAATAAAATAAAAAGACAACAGCAATAAACCAACCCAGATCTTGTGTAAAAGAGGGAATTCACAAAATCGATGTCTGCTGTGCAAGTTGTACTGTGACAACTATTCTGGGCTTTCCCTCCAGATGCCCACATGGAGATTGTCTGACTATTAAAATGATTAAATCTTTACAAAGATCCATCTTTATTTCATTTTCAACTTTTAAAGAATTTTTGGATTGTGCTTACAACAGAGTGGATATGAAAACACTTTTAAAATCTGTCTATTACAGACAAAATCAACTCTGAAATAGACTCTGAAGCATTGTGGATCATGAAAACTCATAATAGCAAGAGACCTGGCTGAAAGTGTCCTCAAGTTTTGTAGACTGTAATGGACATTTAGCTTTTCTCTGTGAAAACTTAGTATGTATTCCAAGACACTAACTTCATCAAGTTTATATGATACTACATGATAAGTTACTATATATGATTTGATAGGACATATTATATATGTGTGTGCATACATAAATATCACTGTGCTCTGACCTTTAGCAGAATTCCCTCACTTGATGAGAGGAATGTAATGTCTATATGGAAAAGTTATTTCAACTCCAAAGATCATTTTCATTATTTCCCAATAAAGCAATTCACAATCGAAACCTGTGTGACCCAGGTGGCTGAGAACAGTTTCCTACGATGATGAGCTAAAGAGGACAGATGTTGATTAGAATAGTAAGTTCAAGTCTGGAGAAATCAGAACTGTCCACAGTCCTGCCATCAGATCAGACTTATACAAGTGGTCTGCATAACTAGAGATTTAATGTTTTCTTGCTCAGAATATTCAGTATTTGAGATATTTTACAATAAAGCATGCATTTAGATAGTCTTAGTGTAATTATGAGAAATAAAATGTTTAGGTGGGTAGACCAGATAGGCAGAATGGACAAAGTGGTAGGGCCTGGATATGAATATGTTGTTATGGGATTCCTGAAGACAACAGGCCTTCTGGAGTTCATGCAGAAGCTCATAGTATGATAGAGTGATATCAGATTCATACTTCTGAACCAACTTTCAATGTTATGACATTTGGCTTGGAAATTCACTGACAGAGGTAAATAGGTCTGAAGACAATGTTTACTCTGTTAAAGTCGTTTTTCTTTCAATATGTGACATCAATGATGGACAATCAAAGTATTCAAAATTGAGACTAACTAAGGCGTATATGCCACCTAAATTGCATGACATCTTTCTAGATTACACCCCTACCCCACCTCAGCCACACAGATATAGAATCTAAGGGCTGAAACCTCAAGGCTTCTCAGAGAATGAAAAAGAGCTATTTAAAAAAGGGAAAAGAACATACTTTTCTCTGTCCTTGTTAACCATCAGCCTATTCAAACTGTGTTCTTCATGACCTTCATCTAAATCAAACTAAAGCAGGAAGAAAAAGAAGTCTCTAACTCGTAAGCATAAGACTATTCCCCATATTATTTATGGACTTTCCTTTTGCAAATTACTCTTACCTTTGCTTGGGATAAGTCAGTACACTGTGATTGTTATTTGGGCATGAGATAAGGGACAATTTTAAGCCACCCCATACATATGGACACCCATATAGGTGTCCATAGGAAGGATGTTGTGTGCTTTGGAACCACCAAGAATATAATGAAGCATTCACACCTATTGCTCTGAAAAAGGCTAAGTATGACACATTAAACACATGGATGCTTTAACGCAATAGGACTGTGAGGTGAGAGTGAGGGGGAGAAGTGGGAAGAATCTTGATGGAAACAGTGAGATTTGAATTGATACTCATTTATAAAAGCAACAAGACCCTTCAACATGAGAATACATTAGAACTTGTATTTTCTTAGATTTTATTTGACCTGTGTTGAGTGGTAGCCAAAATGTAAAAAGTTTGTTAAAGCTAATCAAAATGTTGCCTTCCTCTTACACTGGTGATAAACTCTGTATACGTACTGTCTAACAAAAATCTGAATATTTTGTGCCAGAGAGAGAACTCTGCAGTTAAAGAGGTTTGCCACCAAACCTCATAGTCTAAGCTAAAGCCCTGTGATCCATATAATGGAAAAGGAGAACCAACTCCTGCAAACTGTCCTCTGAGTATATACACACACGCACATAAACACACATAAACCTTTACCAAAAATGTAAATAATCTAAATACATTGGTATGAAATGCTGCCCAATGCCCTATCAAATAAAAGATCCTGTTGATGTCCCATAAAAGTCCTTGTGGTTATACACCTTGTGAAAATATATATTCTGTTTTACCCTGAGGCCATACGTTTATCTAAGGTTCTCCCATGCCATGTTTCAATACTCTCGTTGAGTGTATGTCATAAATATTTGTGAAAACCAACTTTGATTCTCAGAGAAAATGTTGGAACGATGATGAGCTTACACTGCTTGCCATCTACCCCATCATCTCGCTGTGCATGTCTTAGTGACTGCTATTGACCACCTGTGCTGACCTGTGCTTCCCTGACACAACCTGGAGTAAGAAAAGTCCAACCCACACCTGAATAAGAAGGTCCAGGGAATCAGTACAAAAACCTCTCCTTTGGAGGATAGTACACGTTCATCTTTAGTATGTGATCTGCACACTCAATCCTGTCTCTGCAGTCTACAAGACTTCATTTAACAATGTGCTCTTTGACATTTTAACTAATCATAGGTATATACCAATATGTCAGATCAGTTTAAAACAAATCATTTCAGCCTGAATTATTCTAATGCATTTTTATCTTATACAGGGAAAAAAAGCTGATACTTGGTCTAAAGCTGAGCTGATATTTCTTAGTTATTTAAGAGACATACTTTATTGTTGTTGGTTTTAGGTTTGGGTGTTTATAGCGAACTCTAGCCATTCCAGGCTAAAGAACTCGCATTAAAATTGCCATTCAAGATCTACTCTGGTCCTCTGGTCCTCATGTTAGGAGGAGCATTAAAAGTGTAGACATCTCTGCCGCACTGCTCTGAGGAAATTTTTACCCAGCAAAGCAGCACTGGAAACGTCTTTGATGTGCTACAGTTTCACAGAATGCACTCTTGGATTGCATAGACTTTCCTATCTGATATTGCACTTAGCAAAGAATGCAAATTCCAATTGATTGATTAAACCAATTTAGACTGCTTCACTTGCAGATGGCCCCAAGGGAAAAACATAAAAACAAACAAAAAGGAAACAAATAATCCCAGTTCTTTCACATCAAGGGTCTGTAGATGTACAGCAAGGATGGCAACGCTCTGTTCTGTCATTGCACCTTTCCTTCAAGCTTACTTAAAGGCTGTTATTGTTTCTCCCCTCACAATTTGTAAACAGCACAGTAGAACACAGGCAATTGTTCCTAGTATTTGCTGTTTCAAACCAGCATCTCAATGCCTTTCTCCTTGAGCCATTAATCATAGAACAATGAAACATGATATTATGCAGTCACCTTCTTTGAATCAACATAGTTGTCCCATCATTTCAGAAAGGCAGAGGATACTCCTAAGGGTGCTGAACTTTATGAGTTCTGAGCACACCCAGAGTCACTCTTATTCTTCCTTTTCAAAATGAAATCAAGCACACGGCTCATCTGTCTGAATGAGAGGCAAATGAACCCTTAACTCAGCAGTGTTTTCCAGTCTTAGGAAGCAAAGATGTTTTAGAGACACTTTTGTCCCTTGGTTATGAGACTTTTGGAATAATGGACATTAAGAAACTGTGATTTCCCCAAGAATAACAGGCTGAGAGGAAGAAAAGTTTGATGCCTCCTGCCAACCAGAAGGGAACTTGCCTTCCAAAGGAGATTTCACACAACTCTGACAAATTATCAGACCATATTACTACAAAGATTGGAGTCTGGATAAAGATGTGATTGAGCGAGCAGGACTATGATTTGACCTGGACTGCTTAGATATGGATGTCCTCAGCCATCTCTGCATGTTGTTACTTCATTTTTGTTACCTGAGAACAGACGTGGAAGGGATTGCTGGATATCTTTGTCCCTTTTCTCAATATGGCCACTTTGAATACATGTCTTTTCTCTGCATTTCATGATGAATTTAGATATTCTAATTGGCTTCTT
>PVIU01032499.1:0-13499 GCA_004026605.1 Ondatra zibethicus | reverse complement strand
ATCCCTTGTCCTGTGCTCTTCCTCCTGGAGGGAAAATATAAACCGACTGGAGACAGTAATTATCTTAGGCCTTGGGCTTGGCTTAGGCACTCTGCTAAGGAATAATAACACACCTATACTGTGGCCCAGACATGTTTCAGAGAATGTATTATCTTCCTATCTGTATCCTGTACTGCAGCCTCAGGGAGGCTTTTTTGTGCTCACTGATCACAGTTGTAAAGACAAGTTCCCCAGACCACTTAGCTGCTAGGCAGCAGAGCTGTGTGACAAGCCAGCGCAAAAGCCATTGTTCTTCCCCTGCATGCTGCCTTCTCGCTTGCAGTGTATTTAAGCATGACAGTTTAGGGTTCGACATCAAAGGTATTTGAATGTAAGAATATAAGACTACAAATAATAGGTAAATTTAAGCTAATCCACGGAAGAAAACCTGGGAAACATAACTTTTAAGTCTGAGAAAGGAAACTCCCTATGAGAGCTGACAGAGGAAGCCATGTTGCTACACAGAGACCTGTAGAGCAGGGTTTGAAGGCCCGGAGAAGCAGCTGGGTCTCATAATTAAAGCTTTTTTTTATTTATTATTACCAGCACATAATCTTCCCCAAGAAGTAAATACCCTAGAATGAGATGGCCCAGAGACCATCTCAGAAGACTTCTGAAGAATTCTCAAGTAGAAAGCTATGTTGAATGCTTTGTAGTCCCTTTCCCCTGAAGTCAGGTGGTGCTATGGTGGTACCATCACGAGCTGGTACAATGGCCATGATGTTAGGGATGGATTGTTCAGGCGGGGGTCAGCATTCCTGTCTGCCTTAGACACTACCACAGCCATTAGAATTGCTCACTAAAAGGGTGTGGGTTCTCATGCCCTCCCCTTGGGTCCCATGTGTTTCCTTGGGAATTTAGAGGTAAAGAGCTTCACCAGAGAGACTCTGAGCAGCTACTTAGTTAGGCTGGCTGGCCTTTCAGGGCCAGGGCAGCTTTTATTTCATAATTGCTCCTGGGCACTACAGTGTCTGCTTTTGTTTCCTACAATCGTTTACCAAGCAGCGTTTTCCCAGCATCCTTATCCTTTCTCTTTCCAGCTCCACCCTGCCTCATTCCCACTCTGTTCATTCCTTTCCCTCTTCAGATCGTTGGCCACCTCTCTGGTCAATGTGTTAGAGCGAACAATGGAAGACAGCTTTAAAAAACAAAAACCCAAAACTTATTACAGTGCTAGAAGATGCCAGCTGTAGTCACCAAATAGTGACTGGTTAAGGATTTTGTATTATTTATAATAGTTATAGTGAACAACATTTTTTTCATTGTTGGTTTTCAATCTTGGGCCATGGATCTTATCTCTCTTCTAGGAACTTGAACACCCATCTATTTTTGTGTGACAATTTTCATGACGAAAGTGGTCGTTGTCATTTTCTTGACTTCCACAGGGTGTGTTTGATGTGGACAAGAAAAACGGGCTGACACTGATTGAGCTCTGGCCAGGCCTGACTGTCGATGACATAAAGAAGAGCACTGGCTGTGACTTCGCGGTAAGCGTTTCTGTGAACAGCGCCAGCCCCTTGCGCTGGATCACAGCCTGCATGAAGAAATGGTTATGGGACACAAAGCGTCTAAGGGGCTGACCTGAGCAGGAGTGGGAAAGGGTGCCTCCTGCGAGAGCTGCTGGAATAGTCAGTGTGTGAGTTAGGCCAGGGCTGTCGGTGCTGGGTGGGGGCAGGAGGACACAGCAGGAGCTCTAGGGGACGGAGGACAAGCTCCTGATCATCTTGCCTTGTGTCAAGTCCTGGGAGTCATCTGTTCTATGTCAGGTGGGGCTAATCATGATGTGAGCCCCTTGTGGAGAAGTAATACTTGCTCACTCTTACACCCACCTGACGAGGGCATTCCCTGCGTCACCTCTGTGTCTTTACGCCCATCCACTACATTAGAATGTAACAAGTGCAGGAAAATGATAGTGTACAAAAAACTCAGGAGTGAGAAACCCAGTAAATCTAAAGGGAGGATTCCTATTAAAATTTTTGTTGTTACACTTGTTTATTTATACTTTAAAATTGTATTTATTTATTTATTGTGTGTGCATAGAGGTGCTTTTATAAATCTTCAGTTGCCTTCCTGTTAAGGTTGATAAATAGATGCAATTAGTTTAAAGTTAACCAAGGTAAATGGAATATATATGTCTCTAAAACACTAAGTGACAGAACCCATTTACTAATTATAGTAAAATATAATGAGATAAAGTTAGAAAAATGCATTTAGCAAACATTGTTTGATACGGTGTTCATAGATTTCATATTTAACTAACTGTGCATACAAGTTTGTTTGTACCTACAAGTGCATAACAAATTTCCTTGAAAGGACTTTGTTGTATAATTCATTGTGTACATAGTAACCACTCCTGGTACTGTACTGTGGTCTTTTGTTTACTAACCTTTTCTGAATTTCCCTTTGGAAAAAAAGCAGTCTCCCAGCAATACCTTGCTTGAAAAGCAAATTTTAATTAGCTTTCTCGTCATCCCGGGGGAAGGAAGGGGATTTATTTCTACTTGAACTGTTCAGAATTTCTTACTCCAGTGAAACAAGCAAACAGTGTTGATTAGCCGTTCTTTTTTGCTGTTTTGCTTTCCCTCTGTCAGTTAACACCTTCAGAGGTCTGCAGAAATTTCCGTTTCTGCTGAAAAATGAATGTGCAGCACAAGACCCTCATTGTCTAGCTATTTGTTATCCATGTGGGTGATTCAGAAAACTTGCTATTTTTGTTATATTCTCACATGGGGGGGGGTGAGTGTACAAACCTTGCTAGTTGTCCTGTCTTCGTAGATTTGAAAATGTCCCCATGGTCCTTCTTGTATTCCAGTATTATCCCTTCCTTTTACTCTTACTACACTGATACAGAAATTGGTTTAAGAGGTATATTTTGATGTTTTAATCTGTGTGTGCATTGTATATAAGTCAGGATCAACATTCCTGTCCTCAAGCATTTCTTTATGATGGAAACATTTAGAATCCTTTCTACCGGTGTCAGGACATACGTGCACATTGCTGTTATAAATACAGCAGTCATACAGTGCACAGCAGCATATCACGTGTTCTAACAATAACTCGGTACTCAGCGGTTGACCTAGCTCATCCTTCTCTCCCTTCTCCTCCCAACCTCTGGGAGCCACTATTCTACTGGCACCTCCTGTAACTTCATACTTTCTTCTGTTCTACATGCAAGTGAGATCATGCAATACTCATTTTAATGTGCTGCCTTGCTTATTTCATTTAAAACATTGACTTCCAGTTTCGTGGATGTTGCCACAAAATTCAGTAATTCATTTTTTTATTAATAGTATTCTGTGGTGCATGAATACCATTTTCTATCAGTTCATTAGGTGGTAGGCATGCAGATTGCTTCTCTTTCTTGGCCCTTATGAACAGGGAATGTAGTTGTATCATTGCTGTAATGGTCTTATGTCCCTTGTAGTAAGATTGCTATATCATATGGTAATTCCATTTTTAATTTCTGAGAAAATCTTGTACTGATGTTCAGTGATGTACAATGACTTTGCTATTCTGTTCCTATCAAGTGTCCCTGCTATATCCTTGTCAGCACTTTCTTCTTTGTGATTTTACACTTGTTCTTAGCAGAAAGACCAAGAGCAACAATATCTCTGTCTCTTTGATAATAGCTAATCTAGCTGGGTTGAACTAGCATCTCATCATGGCTTTTATTTTTTTAATGATTAATAATTTTATATATAACGTGTATATTTTACTTTCATGTCTATTTAGATATATTGTCCACCTTTTTGTTTGTTTGTATGTGTGAGACAGGGTTTCTCTGTGCAGCCCTGGCTATCCTAAAACTCACTCTGTAGACCTGGCTGGCCTCGAATTTAGTGATCTGCCTGCCTCTGCCTCCTGAATGCTAGGATTAAAGATATGGCACCCCCTACACCCAGCCATGTTGCCCACTTTTAGTTGTATTATTTGAGAAATGTTTTTGCCATTGAGTCGTTTCGATTCCAGAATTCATATTGATCCCATATGAATTCTGGATATTGACTTTTGTCATGTGTTTGTTGTTAATCCTTTGTGAGAACATGCTGCATGGAGGCTTGTCCCATTGTGCATGTTCACTCTTTGCTGTTCCCTCTGCTCTGAAGCTTCTTCCTTGTTTTCTTCTGGTAGTTTTATAGTTTAAGAGTCTTGTATTTTGTACTTTGTGATTGACAGATGAGCGAGAGGAGTCTAATCCGGTTTGGCACATGGATATCCAGGTCTCACAACACCATGTATAAGAAGCCTAGCCTTTCCTCAGCGCTTTCAGTTTTGCAGTATTGTTAGTGCATTTGTCAAAAGCGAGGGACTTTAGATGATTGGCCTTTGTCCTTTCCCCCAGGTCTGTGTCTGTCTTCATAAAAACACCATGCTGTTTCAGTTGCCATAGACTTGCAGTACATAAAATCACCACGCTATTTCAGTTTTCATAGATTTGCAGTATATCTTAACTCAATATTGTAATGCTTCCTACTTTGCCCTTGTAGCTCAAAATGGCCTTGGCTATTCAAGTACTTTTGTGGTTCCATTTAAATTACAATATTGCTTCTGGTTCTATGAAGAAGGTGACTGGTATTTTGAATAAGAACTCCATAGCTAGAGTTGGCTCAGTGGTTAAGAACGCTTGCTGCTCTTGAGCAGGACCTAGCTTCAGTCTTACACCCACATACATGGTGGCTTTCAAGTGTGTGTAACTCCAATTCCAGGGGATCCAGTGCCCTCTTCTGGCCTCCACAGGCATTACACACACATGATGCACATATATGCATGCAGGGAAAACACTCATGCACATTTTTTTAAATAAAGAATCACATTAGATTTATTGATTACATTGAGTAGTGTATACATTTTAACTATATTTGTTCTTCCAATTCATGAGCATAAGATAGCCTTCCATCTCTTTTTATCATCTCCAGTTTCTTTAGGGCATTATAGTGGCCATCTATGCTTGGACATTTGGGTGACCTCTGCCTCTTCACCACTGTGACTATTGTTATTATAGACCCTAGTATACAGTATTTCTTTGAGATCCTCTTCTGAAATGTTTTGGACCTATCCCCAGAAGCAGGGTGACTGGGCCATATGCAAGCTCCATTTTGAATGCTGTGAGGAACTCCCAAGCTCTTCCACAATGGCTGCACCACTTTGGCTTCTAACCACCAGTTCTCAGGGCTTTCCTTTGCATTTCTCTTACAATCACTGGCTTACAGAATTGTTTGTGTATTGGCCATCTGAGTACCTACTTTGTGACACCATGACCCTATATTTTCACAACTAAGGAGTCTCGTTCACTTCTCTCCCCTTAGACACACATTTTGAAAGAAGGCTCGTCCCAAATACTAATTAACTTGGGATACTCACCAAGGGCCATGCTTCCAAAGAAAAATGACTCCCCTTCCCCTCATAGCCATTAGTTGCCAGGAGTTGTTTAGCTAAGGTGTGTAGCTTCATGAGTCTCTCTCCCAACCGTGTGGGAATATGACTGACTTGACCTCCTGCACTGATGCTTTTCATTGTGTCCATACTTGTATTAGTCATTGTGTACTTAATGGGCCAAAGTGGGGAGGGGGAGTGATTTTCTCCCACCTTAAAGTCCACTATCTCTGCAATGATATTTGCAGTGTATGTTAAGTTAAATTGGTTAGTCACTTATTTCTTTGCTGATGAACACATGCATTATATAAAGTAGGATTTCTTTACTCTGTATCTGTTGACCATGTTTGAAACTTACTATTTCCTTCAGTCTTTATTTCTTAGTTTAAAAAATTAAATTAAAAATAAACTGGAGCTGTACTTGAACATCCTGTGGTAGAGTAAACTTTGATCTTTTTTTTTCTCTTTCACCAGGTTTCACCAACACTCATACCAATGCAGCAGATCTCATCTTGAAATGTGGAGAGGACGTTTGTCCCAGGATGCTAAGATTTCCTTTTGAACACATAGGATTTAATTGAAAGGATATCAGTAATCAAAATTATATATTTAACAAGAAGTTTCGACTAGTTTTCTTCTAGTATTTCTGGGTGCTTGCAGCCATAGACTGTTCTCTTGAGTGTGTTCTAATGTTTCCATGGAAAACAATAGGAAAACATTCGCTGTGGTCTTCTTTTATAGTGCTAAGAAGGTTGTCTTTGCCATTGGTGCTCACATTGAATGGATGTTCATCTTTTATGCTGTATATACTAAACCGTGATTTAGCAGTCCTGAAAGAAAGTTTTCATGTGAATTTGTGGCTAGCCAGAATACTTTTGGGGTGACTATATATCCTCTTGTTTTGAGAGAAAGCTCTGATTTGGTGATTTTGCTTGCTTCTTTAGAATATCCTCCTTCCCTCCTCACTTTCTGTAGCCAGATAGATACCCAAGAAGGCAAACAGGAATGTCTCTGGGAAAAGTAAGCAGAGGAAAGAACAAGGCATAGATCTACCAGGGCTGCCATCCCACCAGATGTTGCCTTTAAACAACCAACCATCTACCTATGTGCACTAACAGCTGAGGCTAACTACAGGAAGAGGACTAGAAACCTCCTGACATACTTGCCTCATTCTCCTGTTTTCAGATACTCTGCTATACTTTGTATTCAGAAGACTTTATCTCTGTTATTGAGGCTCAGTGTTTACTTATACAACACCTCCTAAGCCAAAAAAGAACTGTGGGCAATTTATCATGAGTCCTAAATCACAGTGGCAGCAGTGTTTACAAAAATGATCTTCCAAGATATTTCCCTAGTAGGCTCTCCATTCTGCTTAGCAAAGATTGTAAACAGTGAATGCCTTTTTCTACAGGAAAAAAAAGTGATATTTCATCTGCTTAAGCTAGTTCACTTAGCAGACAACTATTACTTTAGCCTTATCTGTATAGGGGAAAAGGTGGGAGAGTCTCAGATCTGAGTTGTTAGCAAATCTTTGTGTTGGGGAATGAACACAGTGGCTTGGGATTATAGGGAATGCTCCTTCCAAAGTAGCCTCAGTCCCAGACAGTTACCAGGAAGCATCAATTCAGAAGCTCCCTCAGGATCAGATAGGTGAAAGCCTAGGCACCCCGAAGCCAGGCTGGACAGCTGGTGTCTGCACATTGGAATAAACTGTTCTTCTGCTACTAATTATAGGAATGTATTCATGTTTTAGGTGATGGGTGTCATTGAAACTCACTTCTCAAGTATAGCCACAGCTAACCTGCACAGTATGTGAAGGAGAAGATAGGCTTCCCCCCATAGTACTCTATGTAGTACTGCCTTTCTGACTGGCTCCATGGTTGAAAAGCATCAGCTGCCAGCACTGATAAGAAGAACCTGTCTTAGAAGGCACAAGGTCCATGAGAGTAAATATGTCTATGTAAGAGGAAACATTTGGAAATATTATTATTGATATTGATATGTCTTCAGATGCACTTGCTTATCATTCCAGTCTGTTACTTTAAGACAAGGGGCTTCTAAGAATGTTTCCAACGTTGTCCGCGCCTGAATAGATGACTCAAGAGTCTTGTTCAAAGAGTGCCATATTTTTTAAAACCTGTTAAGCATTACAATAAAAATCACAGGTTGACAGAGATAAATGTGTTGTTCTCTTTTCTCACTTGGGAATGGTGTGGTTCCACGTGGGGAATCACAACAATGGCTGTTAGAATGGCCACACATTAGGTCAGCATGCTTGTCCTTCTAATCAAGCCATTATTGTTTCTTTCTTCATTTTTGTCCAGGGGGCAGGAAGTATTGATACGAGGTCCCTATGCAGTCCCAGCTGTCATGGAACTCACTGTGTAGACAGGCTGACCTTGAACTCATGGAGATCTACCAGCCTCTGTCTTCTAAGTGCTGGTGGATTTAAAGGCATGTACCACAATGCCTGGCATTAACTTTTCTTTTTGCTATACCAAATAGATAAATTTACATTCTAGGAAGAGCAAAAGAAACATTGCCTGAATGAATTCTGCTGTGCCTTGCTCCCTATCACAGCCAATCATATCTGTGAAAATTGATTGTCAAGCTTTCATACGTAAATTTTTTTTGCTTTATCTGACATTTTTCTTTATGGTACATTTCCATTAATCAAGTAGAATGTTGAGTTTTATTGCAGTTTTAAATGTCTTCTTGTAGTCCATCCAGTTTCTATTGCCTCTCCACTAACAGTCTTTTCTTCCTGGCCAGAATCCTGGAACCGGACACAGGTTTCTTTTTTCTTTCTTTTTTCAAGACAGGATTTCTCTGTGTAATGCTGGCTGTCCTGGAACTCACTCTGTTAGACCAGGCTGGTCTTGAACTCACAGAGATCCGCCTGCCTCTCCCTCCTGAGTGCTGGGATTAAAGGTGTGTGCCACCATTGCCCAGCAAGGGGACAGGTTTCTAAGATATTCTTAATAGCTCTCTTCTGTCTACTCTATGTCCAGGAATTGTCACATGATAGAGGATATCAGATTTTTTTCTCCCATGTTCAAACACAGTAAGGGAGAAAAGAGTTTTCTTCCTCTTCTTCCCAGAAGCCAGAGGAATCTGATGTGGCTTTAGCATCAGGCCCTCCCCTAAACACATACATATGCACACACACACTGCTGCTTTGTCATTGCAAAGGAAGAAGCTGACACAGAGGAACTGTGGAAGGAACATTCTGGTTATCTTCTGGCCCTGAGTTCAAGTTATACCTAAGCCAATTTCCCTCCAGCTGACCCATAAACCAGCTTCCCAGTCTTTCATTTTGTTTGTCACTTGCCACCACAATGTATATTAATTCAGCTTTTGTGGTTTTGAGCTCTGTGTGGGACCTGAAGTCTTACAGGTTTGCATAGTGTGAGCTAAACAGGCTGCACACTGAGTCCAGAGAACACATAAGCACAGGAGTGGGTACTACCAGTGGGTAATAGGTTTACATTGACTTTCCTTTTATGATTGTGCACTCTAAAGGTATGTTATATACCAATGGCAATTAAGCAGAGGTTTAATCAGTGGATAGGTTTTGTTGGGACTAATATTACTTTTTTATAAGCCATGATCTGACATTTCTTAAGCTTACTTTTGTTATCATCTATCTTTAAAATGAGATTATTCTGTTTTCCATGGTGGTTCCATAAGATAAAATTAATATATTTGACTTCATAAAAGTCTTACGGATCTATCAAAAACATTATGCCATATTAGCTTAGTGTGGAATTGATTGGTCCTATTCTTAGACTTCACTGTCTACCCTGCCTGTCTGTTGGAGGCCATATTAATACCAAACATCAGGATAAGCATAAATACCAATAGAGGTAATATCTGCAGGTATGTGTGACATGTTTGAAGTCTCTTCCATCTAAAAGTTAGACATGTCTTTCTATGGAATCTTTCAAAGATATTTTGTGAATCTTTGAGATCTCTGAATAACTGACTGGACAGATGAAGTCCGTTGTGCAGTCATGTTTCATTGTGGTGGCTAAAAAGACTTGATTATGGTCACTGTGATCTTCAGTGGAGTATCCTTATGGTAGTTTGGCTGTAATTGGCCCCTATAAGCACAAAGGGAGTGGCACTATTAGAAGGGGTGGCTTTGTTGGCATAAGTATGGCCTTGTTGGAGGACATGTGTCACTGTGGGGCCAGGCTTTGAGGTTTCATATGTTCAATATACCACCCAGTGTCATAGACCACTTCCTGTTGCCTGTGAGATGTAGAACCCCCAGCTATTTCACCAGCACCATGTCTGTCTGCAGGTAGCCATGCTCCCTGCCATGGTGATAATAGACTGAACCTCTGAACTATAAGCGAGCCACCAAAATAAATCTTTTCCTTTAAAGGAGTTGCCATGGTCATGGTGTCTCTTCACAGCAATAGAAACCCTAAGACAACCCTCTTGGAAGGGACCTCAGGCCGTACGGTTTCCTGGCTCTTCTGTAGCTTGGCTTGCAGTATCCCAGCTCACAGAACTGTGGGATCCTGGTGTCCACGTAGCCCGTTCTTTCGGGCTCACTGCTTTGCAGTGCTGCGTTCCATTTGTTGCCCGTTATTCAGCTCAGGAGGAAAGTGACTGCAGAAACTCACATATAAACCCTGCTTCCCTCGGAGCCTTGCTTTTGGTTTAGGGGGAGAGGAAATATCATCTCCCACTTTGTTTGCCTGGAATTGGAAGGCCTTTATACCCTCTCCAGATATGGGCTCCAACTCCCAACTTTTGCACAAATTATGTGCAAGAATAAAGAGTTGTGCTGGTTCTCAAGCAGATCTGCCAAAAAACGTACACACACACACACACACACACACATACTGTGGCCTCAATGTATATGCCTGTTTAACAATTCCATAGCTGTCCATCGCTGGCCTGTGATAGTTTTTGAGGCACGATTAATAAAAACCTCAGAGAGAAAAATTGGGGATTCAACCTGAAGATCCAAAAAGCAAAGCAGCTCCTACCTCAACCTCAGTCAGGACTGGTGATCCTGCCTCCAGGAATCTCAGAATGAGGTTGTGACTGAGAGCTGTTTCCTCCTGGTTTATAAACCTCTCAGAGGCTGGGGTTAAAGGTGTTTACCACTGGGATTAAAGGCATGCACCACCTGGTTTCTATGGCAAACTAGTGTGGCTTCTGGGATTAAAGGTGTGTGTCACCACTGCCTGGTCTGTAAGGCTGACCAGTGCAGCTGTTTGACTCTCTGAACTTCAGGCAAGCTTTATTTATTAAAATACAAATGAAACGCCACTACAAATTTTCTAAATATATTTATAGAATTAAGCTACCAGTTGGAAATATGGTTAATAGTAAGTCAGGCTTAGGTTCGCCTTGGTTAAATAGTGATGTGACATCTCTTAGGAATATGTATGGGAAAAATGGAACCTAGAGGCTGTCACAAAGCAATAAACCGTCTTTTTTTTAAATAAACAGTCTTGAAATGTCTAAACATTGTATAATTTGAAAAATCACCCAGAATATGTGAGGTAGCTTATTTAGTTTTCACAGTAACTTTCCAGGGAGACATTATTACTACTACTGAAATTAACTTGATTAGCCGGTGAGAAGTAATGGCCACTAGTTCGTTAATCAAATGAGCCTTTCTAGGCTAATGTTGAATTTTGCTAAGGTAGTTAATGAGATGCAAATTAAATTCCCTGAATAGAACTAGATTTGTTGTTCTCTGGTTAAGCCATAAAATAAAGTTCACACCCTTTAAACCTAATGGGACAAATATTCTGATTTTGTTCCCTCTGTTCATACCGCTCTTGAGCATAACCTAATTTATGGGAAAATGGATAGATAGTTCTTAAGACAAAATCGCTAATGTCCCCATCAGAAAAATGTGTCTGCGGGTGATACCTAATCACCCACATCTGCTCACTAGAAAGGCTTTGGTTAGACAACCAGAGGTAAGAAAGCTCACAGGACCATAGCAGGAAGGATCGACAGGCTGAAACCATTCTGAAATTCCACTTTCCGGCTGCTACCCATTCCTCATGTTTGAAATGTTGTACATCAGGCTGATTCAGGTGAATCCCCTGAGAGAAGGCTCACAGTGTCACAGTGTCGCTCAGAGAGGTTGACCTAATGAGGGCAACCATTCCTTCCACCAAGAGAGAAAGAATCCGTGGAATGAAGGTAGGAGCATAGCAGCCCAAGACGCTGGGTGATGGGGTTCACAAAAGGCCTGCTCAGCCAGGTGCATGTAAATGAGAAGCTTTAAGCGTTGCTATCACATTTCTTGGAAGGTAAGGCATTACCAATTGTAAAACACATCATGCTTTTTTCTACCATCTTATCGGTGAGAAATTATATTGTGAAAATAGTAAGAAGTTTTAAATTTCTTGCCGGTCCCAGACCGATTTACCAAAGTGTTCCCTCCCCACTGACAAAAGGGTCATTGATGGATGTTTGGTGTGACTGATAGGAACCCAGGCAGTTAATGGCCCAAGGAAATGGCCTATCTAAAGTCTGTACATTAGGAATCCAGGGCCTTCTTCATGACCAAAGGGTGGTAGTTACAAAGGGCAAGGTCATATTGGTGGGCTTGGATGCCTGTCAGCTTCTCCTCTGAAGCTACGGGGCAGCTGAGAGCCCTCAGCTATAGGATGCCATCAGTTGTGTGATTCATCTTGTTTTCAGATACGTTAAATATGGGGACTTAATGAGTTGGAGCTAGTCCTCTAAGGTTGTTCTGAGTAACAGCAGATTAAAAAATAACTTGAATAAAAATGCTGCTTTTATGCATCTACACTATACTAACTCCCAAGAAAAATATCCTGAAGATCGACTTTAAGGGGAAGATAGAGTTGGCAGTTTATTCATATATTTGTAAATAAGTGCTTGGAGACGTTTGCCAGTCAGTTCGCCAGTCTAATGATTTATTCCACCATCTTCCCATCACGGTTTTCCCAGTAGGTGTGGCACTGTCCTCCTGTCTTTAGCACTTCAATGCCATCTTTTCTACACATCTCTAGCATATATAAGTTATAAGTTTTTAGATGTTGTCGTTAAACGTGTTTGCTCTATTACATGGACTCAAGTACGTCAACCAAGTATGAAAAGCCAAAACGTTGGAAGAGATCTTCTTGGTCTGGTAAAATGCCTCAGCAGATAAAAATACATGTATTGCAACTCTTGACCACCCAACTTTGGTCTCCAGAATTGACTCCCAAAAGCTGTTCTCTGACCTCTACTTGAATGTCATTTCATATGCATTGTAGCAGTCACAAACACACAAACACAGCAACAACAACAAAAGCAACAGCAACAATATTTAAAAGAGGGCTAACAAAATCCCTTAGAGCAGTGTTTCTCAACCTCCCTAATGCTGTGACCCTTTTAATAGTGTTGCTCATGTTGTGGTGACCCCCCACTATAAAGTTATTTCATCAATACTTCACGACTGTAATTTTGCTACTGTTATGAAGTATAATGTAAATATCTGATATGCAACCCTATAGGGGTCACTACCTTCAGGTTGAGAACCACTGCCTTAGGGTAAAGGCATTTGCCCGAGTTTGATCTTTACAACCTACATAAAGAAGAAAGGAAAGAGCCTACTCCACAAAAAAGTTGTCCTCAGATGTCTACAGGTATACCATGGCATGAGTACAGGTTCACACACAGACACACACACAGAACACACACACACACACACAATAATAACAACAAAGTTAAACCATTTTTTAAAAAGGTACTCTCATGGAATCAGTAGTGTCAAAGGCCCTACATGATTGTTAAAGACTAAATGATGCTCTGTCGGATAAACAGACTCACTATGGAGGAACCTCAGAGACAAAGAATCAAAAAGCAACTAGCGGGAAGGTGAAAATGTGGTAAAATATTTAACTTACAGAAGAGAAGGTGACTGAGCAAACCTAGCCAAGTGTTCATGGCGGGGGATGTCATGGATCTTAGAGAACACATTGCTGAAATTTTCCGAAACCAGTATAATTCCTAACTGCATTCCAAATCCTTGTCCTTGTACCCATGGGTAAGTGTAGCTCTCATCTTTATCAGCAGATGGAGACCATCGCAGAAAG
>PVIU01032498.1:0-13511 GCA_004026605.1 Ondatra zibethicus | reverse complement strand
TGCTTTAGCTGTCTTTAGACAAGCTGGTGTCCTTGTATAGATGGGAGGCCCTTGAGCACAGAAGCTGCATTGATTCCCCAGACCTTGCCCAGGGCCAGGGCAAAGCTCAGAGAGGGCTGCTGGGTGAACATGTCAGTGTGGGATGTTCAGAGTGAGATGATCAAAATTACTAGAGGATCTCCTCTCCTTCACAGGGGGTTAAACAAAGTAACTAAAGACCCTCATCTCATTCACAGGGGGTTAAACAAAGTAACTAAAGGGGTTAAACAAAGTAACTAAAGACCCTCATCTCATTCACAGGGGGTTAAACAAAGTAACTAAAGATCTTCATCTCATTCACAGAGGGTTAAACAAAGTAACTAAAGGGGTTAAACAAAGTAACTAAAGATCTTCATCTCATTCACAGAGGGTTAAACAAAGTAACTAAAGAGGTTAAACAAAGTAACTAAAGACCCTCATCTCATTCACAGGGGGTTAAAGAAAGTAACTAAAGATCTTCATCTCATTCACAGAGGGTTAAACAAAGTAACTAAAGACCCTCATCTCATTCACAGAGGGTTAAACAAAGTAACTAAAGACCCTCCTCTCATTCACAGGGGGTTAAACAAAGTAACTAAAGACCCTCATCTCATTCACAGGGGGTTAAACAAAGTAACTAAAGGGGTTAAACAAAGTAACTAAAGACCCTCCTCTCATTCACAGGGGGTTAAACAAAGTAACTAAAGACCCTCATTTTGCCGGGTGCTGGTGGCAGGCCTTTAATCCCAGCATTCGGGAGGCAGAGGCAGGCAGATCTCTGTGAGTTTGAGGCCAGCCTGGTCTACAAGAGCTAGTTCCAGGACAGGCTCCAAAGCTATTGAGCAACCTTGTCTCAAAAAACAAACAAACAACAAGACCCTCATCTCAGTCACAGAGAGTTAAGCAAAGTAACTAAAGATCCTCATCTCATTCACAGAATTAAACAAAGCACAGTGGAAACCAGTGAGGTGGCTGTTGGGGATGAAATCATCAGCATGGGGGCCTGACTCAAGAGCCTGGAGGGACCCACGGTGGAGGGATGGTGGGTGTGGGCTGGGAGGTGCTTGGGTTGAGTGACTCAGGCGCTTGGGCACAGTAAGAGGCTAGGGAAAGGGAAAGACTCCTGGCTGCTAGGAGAGGTGCAGTTATCTGTCCTGGGGCTCTGAAACCCTGGCACTATGCCAGTACCTGGCATGAGAGACAAGGAGCTCAGAGTCTAGTGAGGGGCACTGGGCAAACTCTTATGTGAGAGGACAGGAAAAAGCTGTCATAAGTTGAAAGCAAGTCTACCATCTTCCTGTTTTTTTGGTTTGGTTTTGGTTTTTTGAGACTGGGTCTCTCTATGTAGTCCTGGCTGTCCTGGAACTCATTATACAGAACAGACTGGCCTTGAACTCACAGAGATCTGCCTGCCTCTTCCTCTGGAGTGCTGGAATTAAGCATGTTCCACCACACCCAGCCCTGCGTCTATTATTATTTGTCTCTTCTCTTTTTAGAGCTAAGTCTGACTGAGTAAAACCAAAAAGGAAGCAGAAGGGAAACGTGTAAACCACAACCAACCTTCCAGCTCATCACTCATCCCCACTCAGCACAGAGCCTGGAGGAGCCCAGATCAAGCCTCCCTATGGAAACTATGCCATTTAGGGGAGCCCTGGGGATTCTGGGAAAGATGGCTGGCCGACCAGTCACAGCTGGCTTTCACAAGCAAAACCTTTAATTAGGCTGCTGCCAGGGGCAGCAGAAAGAGATGAACCAATTAGTGGTGGTGGAGACGGACCTGCATGGAGGTTGTGGGGACCTTTTTCAAATGGCCATTACCTTGTGTCTGGGGCTGGCTTCTGCCGCCTTCTTATTTATACGGCGCCTGTTGTTTCGCAGTGCTGAGGACTGAACCTAGTACCTCACATTCCAGGCTAGCATTACACCGCTGAGCTGGACCAGGACTTTACATTTGTTTGTTTGCTTTGAGACAGAATCTCCCTAAGTTGACCAGGCTAGTTTTAATTTGTGATCCCTCTGCCTCGGCCTCCTAAGTAGCTGGCATTACAGTTTGCTCTTATGTGTTTGTGTGTGTGCGTGTGTGTGTGTGTGTGTGTGTGTGTGTGTGTGTACTTTCTTGAATAATGATAGGAAAAGGGATGGTAACAAAGACATGAAAGCCAGGTCTTCCCAGGAGGTGACTCATTTGCTTTGCCACACTGGGATAAGAGATGCCAATTAGGATCACCAGCTCACAATCTTCTCAGAGACAGAGACTGGATAACCACCTTGCACACTGTCTTTTTTTTATACCCACAAAGACCCTGTGAGGCAGGCACTGCTATCATCACTGTCAAGTTACAGTGGAGGAGACAGGAGCTGAGGAAGTTAGGTGCCCTGATCTTGGCCAGGACAATCAGAGATGCTGGGACTTAATAAGAATAGTACAATTAATGGCCACATCCCAGCCTTTTAAGGGAAAATTCACCCAGGCACCAAGACAATTAATTCCATATGAGTGCCAGTCTCGGCAAGGGCTCTCATGCGGTGGGGCCTCTGCTTTGGCTCCCAAACGCACAGACCAGCCCTAAAAAGGACTAAAGCAGGGGAGGGAAGCAAGGTCAAAGTAGGCTTCTCTTCTGGGGAGAAAAGCTGTAACTTTAAATAGATTGACTTTTTATATATAGTACAAATGGATTTTTTTATTAGATTTTTTTTATTTATTTAATTTTTATTTTTCTCTTCTCCCCTCCCTGCCACACCCCTCCCTCCCTCAATCCTCCCCCAAGATCCCCATGCTCCCAATTTGTTCAGGAGATCTTGTATTTTTATACTTTCTACTTCCCACGTAGATTATATCTATGTAAGTCTCTCTTAGTGACAAATGGGATGTTTTAATTACTGATAGATCCAGGCAGTGGTGGTGCACGTCTTTAATCCTGGCACTCAGGAGGCAGAGGCAGGCGGATCTCTGTGAGTTCTAGGCCAGCCTGGTCTACAGATCGAGTTCCAGGACAGTCAGAGCTACAAAGAGAAACCCTGTCTTTAAAAAAAGAAGAATAAGAAAAAGAGAAAATAATTAATTACTAGTAGAGTTTGGTTCACCAAGTTATGAGACTTTCCCAAATGTTGTACAGTTAGGTGATGTGACTTGCCCCAAGCTTCATCAAGAACAGAGAAAGAACTAATAACTTGAACCACAGAATAAATTATCATTATCATTATTATTATTATTAGTTGTTGTTGTTGTTGTTGATGTGTGTGTGTGTATGTCACAAGTGTGGGGATGGCAGTGGAGGTCAGGAGAGGGCATCAGATCCCTTGGATTTGGAATTATAAGTGGTTTTGAGATGTCTGGTGGGTGCTGGGTCCCCTGAAAGAGCAGGCATCAAACTCAACCACTGAGCTATCTCTTCAGTCCCTATTATTTTATTTTAAATTGTGTGTGTGTGTGGTGGTGGGGGGGTAAGTATATGAGCGCAATACCCATAGAGGTCAAAAGAGGGCACTGAATTCCTTGGAGCTGGAGTTACAGGCCTAACCTGGGCACTGTGACCTGAACTCAGGTCTTCTGCAAGAGCAGTACGAGTCACCCCCATCCCCCTACAATAAACGTAAAGGGACTAAAAACAGCCACCTCATGATGCCGCATTTGCTCAATGCACTTATGACCAGTGCAGGCTGTGTGCTAGAAGCTTTAGATATGGATTTGCACACTTAATGTAATTTAATCTTAGACTAATCTCCAAGGACAAAGCTCTTATTTCTATTTAATAGATTAGGAAATGGAAGCTTGGAGCCAAGTGACAGAGCAAGCAAAACCCAGACAGTGACACTACCTTTCAAAACCCCAAGAACTCTAAAACTGGATCTTTCATTAAGAAAAAAATTATCTTTATTTTGTGTATGTATAATGCACCACACCCATGCACTAGCCGCAGATGAGAGAAGAGGGCTGATATCCAACATGGAGGCTTGAATATCCAAATAGCACTGGAGAAAGCAGTCTCTCAGGGAGGCTCAGCATACAGAGGCATGGCTACCAAAATGCCTCTGTTGTCTCAGAATTCTGCACCCAAAACAATTTCAAAGCTGCCAGCTGAGATGGTCCAGCCTCACAGACTTCAGGTAAGACTTCAGGTAAGCTCTACACTTTCCCATCATACAGAGACTAAACAAATAATGCTAGCTTCCCCAAGACTTGACCATTTCCCCAGTTTTCCCAGGGTCCCGTAAAGATGCCATTCCAGCCATCTGTGAAGCAAGCAGCACTGCAGTATGGAGAGATGAGGTAACACCACATGACAGAATGTAGATTAAAATAAATGGGTTAATTCAAATTATAAAAGCCAGTTAGGAACAAACCTAAGCTATTGGCCAAACTTTCATAAAAAATAATAAGTCTCCATGTCATTATTTGAGAGCTGGCTGGTGGGACAGAAGAAAGACTCGCTACAGAGGGCATTGGATCTGGAGTAACAGATGGTTGTGAGCTATCGTGTGGATGCTGAGAACCAAACCCAAGTTCCCTTGAAAGAGCAACAAGTGCTCTTAACCAGTGAGCCATCCAGCTCCAGCCTGGGTCTTCCTATCGTGTCTTTGTGTGGGACTCCAGCAGGTCAACTTTAACAAATGGAGAAGTTCCTGCTATGAGCTGGCATCATGCATTTACAGGGTAATCATTCTGAATTCATTCTTCTCACATGCATTCAGTAAAGATTTCACAAAAAGCAAAAGGCTTTGCTCTCAGTACCAATATAAAATGCAGTCCTCTGTTTGGAGATTAAAAAGGACTGGGAAGAAAAATCCCATTCTATGGCAGCTGCCGCTTGAGTGCTTGTCAAAACATTAATATAAACTGCAATAGTCCCAGCCAAACAGCCTGTGGAAGGTCTGAGTCCAAGCTCGTAAACAGCTGTATGTTGGCATGGGCGTACTGTGGAAGGAGCGAGTCTCAGAGCTAGTCAGGGAAACCAGAGGAGAAGAGGGACTGGGGACACAGGTGGAGACAGCATGAAGGCAGTCTTACTGACATGGGAGCAAGGTCTCACCTGTCCATAAGTGACATATCTGTGTAGATCAGAGTGTGCTGTATGCTGCTGTCACTACCGCCACATACCTCGACTGTCCTGGCCGGGGTCTAACTGCCTCCCCGTCTGCACCTCCCTTGATAGCCACCTGCAGAGGCAGAGAGCTGGCAGGCTGCCCCAGCCTGAACTCCCACCTGCCCTGGCGCTTCTGTGCCTGCCTCATTTGGGTGTTGGGGTAAATGCTGCCCTTGTGGGACGAGCATCCCTCCTCTTCCGCTTCTTGCAAGTGTTTCCGAGGGGTCAGCAGTAGTTTTTTGAGTGTGGTTAGGATGGCCCTGCTAATTTGTCTCTGGAACCCATTGTGCCTTCAGTACACTTGATGTCCTGGGAAGGAGCACAAATGGAAATAAACTTGTTTTTGTAATTTTGTACCTTATTGACTATATTTTATTACAAATATTTTACTTAAATATTTAAAGGGCTATATATTTGTTTTTATTTTATGTTTATGGGTGTTGTGCCCACTTATATGTCTGTGCACCACATGAATGATCAGTACATTCAGAGGCCAGAAGAGGGCACTGTATCTCCTGGAGCTGGAGTTACAGGCAGTTTGTGAGCTGCTATGTGGGTGCTGGGAACTGAACACAGGGTCTCCTGGAAGAGCAGCCAATGCTCTTTATAACCTTGCCATCTCTCCAGCTCCCTTATTTAATATCTGAAAGAGACTTGTACATGATGTCACATAATTTTACAGAAGCCAAGACCACAGGCCAGATGTAAGTATATTTGTATCAGGACTTGAGTCGTGACCTAGTCAAAATAAAACACCTCAAATTCCTCTGGGTATCAGATAAAATCCATTCACCTGAACCCTGCACTGGATTCCAGCTTCCTAGCTGTATCCTTCCCAAGCCCATGATTCATTGCAGGAATCAATGGCAGTGTTGAGAGAGCAAAGTGGTTAACTTACAAAGGCTTTGAAAAGGGCAGTGACCTCCAGCATTTCACTAGTAACAAGGAGTTATTCGTTATCGCAAGCACAATTGCTGTCAAACCGTGCACTCAACACGATGGAGAATTTAACAACGAATTCCACTGTCTCCAGCTTGCAGAGGAAACTCCAGAATCTATACTTTAACAGGTTCCTTGGCTATTTTAATGTTGCCAGTCAGAGGGACACAGTCTGAGAAAGCCCACTTTGAAGCTGTCAAAGCCCTGTTGATGAACCGGGGAAAGGGGCTGGGACAGGACCCTCCCTGCTCAAGGCAGCTCATGCCTCAGGAGCCAACGCGACTGGTTTGGGAGCAGAACTGGAGTTCAGAGGCACAGTGAGTCAGACTTACATCATGGCTAGGGCTGCAGTTAGACCTACGCGCATAGGCACTCGCCAGTCTCCTTCACTCTGGGCAGTTCCAAGTGTGGCCATCGGAAGGGAGGGGGTTGAGTTTGTGAGCCTAGTTTGCTGTTTACAGCTGTATGACTCCAAGAACTAACTGCCCTTCCGGGTGCCAGAGACACGCTTGGCAGTTAAGAACACACACTGCTCTTACAGAGTGTCTGAGTTCTAGCTCTTTGCACACACAGTTCACACAACTGCCTATAACTCCAGCTCCAGGGGGAATCTGATGGCTCTGGCCTCAGGTACACACACACACACACACACACACACACACACACCATACATACACACCACACACACACACACACACACACTTTATTAAAAATAAAATCTGAAGAAAAAAAAACCCTGTATCCCTGAGCCTCATATCCCTCATCTGTAAAATGGAGATGCCATTTACCATTTTCTGAAGTACTATAAAAATTTTTTTTTCAGGGACATTAGGGATAAAATGCAGGGCCTCCTCATGCTAACCATACTTGTACCATTAAACTGCATCCCAGACTCTACAAGCATTTTCTTCAGAGCCCAGCCTCTGTTCCTGCCCCCTTTCCAGCTGGGATCATTTAACACAAGGCCAGGAGGAGACAGTATGAATTCTGCAGCTGCCACGTTGATGGATGGCCCTCTGGTAATTGTCTCAGCTAACAAAACTCACACAAGACAAAGGAAAGAAAAAGGCAGATTCAAAGGCTGCCTGCGATGCTGTGATCTCGCCCTTACTCCTCACAGGCCTCCACAGGAGACCAGGGAAATTCAATTGGGAGAAAATGTATTTATCTCCTTTGATATATGGAAGGGGAGACAGGAAGGGACACAAAGGCCAGTTCTACAGAAGATCAGAGGAAACCGATCATTTCTGGTGTCCCAGGAGATAAGCACCGAGCATCCAATTGTGTCACTTAGTTGGGATGATCCAATTCCATCTAGCGATGCCACCAACAAAGGCGTTTCTGCTTCCCTTTGCTGTTAAGGACACCAGGCATATGAATGAGTGCATTTATTTTATTTTTTAAAAGATTTTTTATTTTTAAGTGTGTGTGAGTGTGTGTGTGTGTCTGTCTGTCTGTCTGTCTGTCTGTCTGCCTGTCTGTCTGTAGGGGGATTTGTGCACAGGAGTTCAGGTACCCGAGGAGGCCAGAAGAGGATATTTGATCCCTGGCGCTGCGGCTTCAAGACATTATGAGCTGGGAATCCAACCCAGGTCCTCTGCAGGAGCAGTACATGCTCTTAACCACTGTGCCAGCTCTCAAGTCCCAAATGAGTGAATTTTTACCAATGGTGAAAGTACCCTTGAGCATGACAGTCAGTTCTTACTTTAAATCCATTAACTTAATCAACAAACTTCAAAATTATAAGAGCTTCTTTTGATTTCTTCTATCATGGCCTTGGGAACCAGTGTCAGCTCTGAGGTCCTGGGGGAGCTCATTCTCTGACGTGCTCCTCACTTTACCAACACTGACTTGACAGAGGAGGTTCCCAGGCAGGAGGCTGAAGAGGAAGAATAATCTGGTGGACACAGGAAGTGTGCCACTGTGCCAAGGGCACATGGGAGGTTTATTCTACTTAAAGAAGTGGGACAGTAGCAAAAAAAAAAAAAAAATGCCCAAGAAAGTTCAATCTTGGTGATTGGTGACACAATTTTTCCACAAACCGGAGGCATTGTGGGGCTTGTCTCAGCCCTGAGGCAGTGAAAATAGGTTCCAGCAGCCATGACTGTGGACGGAGCCACTGGAAGGTGGGGGCGTCGGGGAACATGGCTGTGCATGGGGCCTGGTTGTGAGCAGCCTGGAACCAGGGAAGGAGGAACAGCACAAAGCCAGCCCCAGGGCTTCTGACTCAGAGGAGCCCCGACCTGGGAGGTGATGGGGCCACGAGTCCCCTGGGCAGCCAGTCTTTCTCACCAGCACTCCCAACTTCCTTGGAAGTCTCCAGATAAGAATAGCGTGGGCTTGTCAGAGATGCGTGCATTGATCAAGAAACATGTCAACACTTTTAAAAACACTGTACAGGAAACCTTCTCTTAATGAGTGCTTAGGGCATTAAAATTGGCTTTGTCGTTCGTAATTTTGAACTATAAAGGCATTATTATTATTATTTCATTGAAATTCCTCACACCAAATTCCTAATGAGGTAATTGCCAGCATAATAATTGCTGGATAATTTTAGGCAGGCGGGGAGAAAAATGCGGAGTGAAACAGGCAGCTGGATGTGGGCTGTTCAGTCAGAGGTCTGAGGCTCTTCCAGGGAAGGTCGGAGAAAATTGGCTCTCAGTTCATAAAATGGGAGTTTCTCAGAGTACGTAGGGGTAGCCAGACTGGGAGGTAAGTGGAGGGGGAGGCTCTCATGTCTCCCTGATGCTTGGTGGCCTCTTGGGGATGACTTGGATGGATGTAAAGGAGTCTCAAGAACTGGCTAAATTTATCTTCCGGGCAGTGTTCAAACGGTGTCTCAGGGAAGGGACAGACCGTGACTTAGCTTCACTGTTCTGCAGTGAAATAGGAGACAGATGCTCCTAGCTGTGCTGTGAGGGCATCAGGATGCTTAGTCGTCGTTAGTATCCAGTCCCTCAGTCACCATGGCTCACAGCACCAGAGAGCAGGACCCCATTCCCTAATTCCACAGGGCTTTGCGTGTGTTCAGTTATTTTTATTCATGTATTTTCCCTCTAAGTGGCACAAATCGCTTTTATTTAGTCTGTCAGCTCGTATTTTTAAAACTCTGAGGTAAAAATAGAAACATTTAAGGCCAAATAAGGAATTTGTATCACACAGCTGCATCCACGGCTGAGTTGTGGCTGGAACATCCTCAGAGTCTGAGGGCTTGGTTGCTTGGCTTCGTGCCTTTGAATGGTATCAGAACATCTGTAACATTAGACTCCCTGCACAGCTGGCCTGGGACAGCTGAGCCGTGAGAGGGAGGTTTTAGGAAGGGTGTGACTAACGCTGAGCTCAGCAGACTTGCCAGAGGGAGGCAGCCTACACAGGATCTCCTGTGTGTAAAACACCAGCACGGTAAGAGTATTAAAAGCACACAAAATAAATCTCCATGGCTGTGTGGAATCTCGCTCTTTAAGTTCACTCTGGAAGGCTGCTAGCACTGCTCTCTCGGGACTGGTCGAAGGCGCCCACACTAACAATCACCGCCGTCAGAGTCGGGTGGATTCTGGTTCCGGGGGCTGTTTAAGCAGCCCTCCAGGTGATCCTGGCACAGGCCCACTGGTGATGTATACTCAGAGAAACACTTCGTTGCTGATCTGCCCCAGCCTTGGGACAGACACGGAATGAATCCTCTTCAGGGGGCTTCTTTAACTTGCCCTAGGAGGCAGCTTGCCAGTGAATGGTGGCAGCTGGGCTCCTCCCCTCATCCGCCCTGCTCAGAAGCCACCATTCCTCCATTCAGCCCGAGCCAGAGCAAGTAAGAAATCTCCCTCTTGACCCTGGAGTGTGTCTCTTCTGTCATGTACAGCTGCCACACTACACACAACTAGAGTTAAATGGCTGCCTCATCTGATGTTTGGCATCTGGGGCCTTGCTGTGCTGGCTAGTTTTATGTCAACCTGACACAAGCTATGGACACCTGGGAGGAGGGAAGATGCCTCCAGAAGATGGGATTGTAGGCAAGCCTACAGGGCATTTTCTTAACTGGTGATTGATGAGGGAGGGCACAGCCCATTGTGGGTGGTTCTATCCCTGGGCAGGTGGTCCCGGGTTCTATAAGAAAGCAGCCTGAGCAAGCCATGAGGAGCAAGCCCGCAAGGAGCACACCTCCATGACCTCCAGGTTCCCAGCCAGTTTGAGTTCTTACCTTAGGTTCCTTCAAAGGACTGTGATTCAGGATATGTTAAGTCAAAAAAAAACCCTTTCCTCCCCAAGTTGCTTTTGGTCAAGATGTTTCATTGTAGCAATAGTAACCCTAACTAAGACACTGACCCTAGGTCAACAGGCCACACCCCACACTCAGAGAGATACTAATTAACTTCTGTGAGTTTGCCTTTTGTGTGCAAACCAACCCATCCATGCCTATCCCCAGGACCTTCTTCATTAGGCTGGCACAGCTGAGCCGCTATCTCATTCCCTGCGTTCTCAGGAGACAGTCCCAATCGGAGCTCACCTGAGCTACCCACATTATTTGTCCCATAGTCCCCTGGCCCACTAATTCCACTCACCTGTCCCCTCCTAGGGACCAAAGCAGAAGCTCTGCCCTGCTCTTGGACCCACTCCTGCTACTGCCCAACAACCCTGGTGACGATGACATGTGGTCTTGTGTGGCACAGGGCTTTTTTTGAGAAATTCTCTTCTGTAACTCCCTGCTGGTCTATTGACCTGGCCACTCCTGAAATAATAAAACTCACATCTTAAAACAGCCCCCCTAGACTGAGTTAGAAGCCACGTAAGGACAAACTCTAGTAAGTAGTGGATTAATTCAGTGTCTCATACAGTGAGGTTCATAAGCATCTGTTGAATTTGTTGAAAGACTTGGTCAACAAGTGTTAAACAAAGCCTGCTGTCCTAGATATTGTTCACTTTGGGTTAGAGCTTAAGACCAGTTATCAAACTATTCCCAAAGGTGTTGCTTTTCTCAAACAAAACTGTAAGAGTAAATGAGGCCATGCAGAGTTACTCCTTTGAGTAAATGCAAAGTTCTAATACTACGTTGAAAAAGATACAGTTCCCACCTTCTCACTTGCCATGCAAATTATGTCCAAGATTCATCTTACATTTAATTACATGTCTATGTACATGTGAATACAATGGATCCCAGAGGTGTCAGATCCCCTGGAGCTGGAGTGACATGTGTTCCGGATATGGGTGCTGGAAATTGAACTTAGGTCCTCTGGAAGAGCAATCCAAACTCTTAACTACTGCACCATCTCTCACGAACCCCAAACACAAACATTTAAAATAATAGAAAAATATCCAATAAGGTAATCCCGGATATTCACACTGCCTGGGGTGGAACGTTCTTGTGCAACAAGCAAAATCCAAAGGAGGTTGCCCAGGGAGAGACCAGAGCTCAGGCCCAAAGGCCCAAGAGCTAGGAGGATATTTAGAATGTAAGTGTTGCACCCATGTATGACAACATTGTGACAAAACCCAATTATATACAAAGAATATACTCTAGTAACTTTTAAAAAGCTAACTTATATAAACAAAAAGTTTTAAAAAATGTTAATTGATTTAGGGTGGGGGAGGGGCGTGTGTGCCACAGCTTGCATGTGGAGGCCAGAGGTCAACTAGTTAGTTCTCTGGTGTCCTGTGGGTCTCAGGGACTGAACTCGGCCAACCCTAAATGAACACTTTCAGCACCCTAGGGAAAATGCAAGGTGGTCAAGGAGGTCCTGTCTGAGCCTGGTTTGTTCTGTCTTTGCTACCCCACTTTGCCCCCCCAGAATTAGACCCCCATCTCAGAATGGTTGTCACCCCCACCAAGTCCTACAATGGCTGCTCCCCACTGAGTCCTACAGAACTGGAGGACCAAAGCAAGGATCTCAACTCCAGTTGAGATGCAGCTGACCCGGCACCCTGGCTTTCCTGCAGGCCATTCTTACTGTCCCCACATTTGTGGGTCACTTGGGGCCTCTGGCTATTGCCCTATTCCAGGTCACTATATCACTTGGAAGCTCAGTTTTCCATAAACAGACGTTTTCAGAAAAAGCCAAGCCTGTGCTAAGGACTCCAGAGCTGATCGGCTCACCAGAGTCACGATTGTAGGGAGTTGGAGTGTTACAAACCCAGATCCATTGTCTTGGGCTATCTTCAGTGAGTTCCTTAACAGACATTCATGGCTCACTTCTGTGACCTAAGACCCTTTGGATTGTCTGCTAAGACAGACTACTGTCTTCTAAAGTCAGTGACATCTGAACCTACAGTTTAGTTTTACCTGCTTGGTGGTAGCCCTCACCTGTGGTTCCCACCTATGTGTTTGGTCAATACACTGATCTATCAATTTCTTTTTATTTGTGACTAACTAAAGCTCATATAACCATTTTTATGGTGAAACACACTATTCAAGGAAACCCGAATCTTTGTTACCAGGCTATGACCACTTAATATTTGGCTCGGAATACATCATCTTTTATTCCCCTCGTGGTGACAGCTGTGTTGTGTGCTGACAGCTTTGGCATCCAGTGCGGGACCCCAGGGACCATCCACTTTGATGGAAGGCATCGTCTGGATTGAAGCCAGGTACCAGCATAGACTCCTTTTTCCCAACTGCCCTTGTGGTCTGCTGGGCAGACACTGGGGAGATTTTCCAAGCCTGGCCCTCCTCTTTGTTTTGGTTCACAGCTGCTGGTTTATTCTGGGCTAGCTGATGGATACATTTGTTTGTTTTTAGAGGTTTGATTTTAGAGCCTTTGGTCAGAGCAGCTGGTCACTGGATCTGCGCCCACTCCCACCCCCACCCCAATCCCTCTAACATCAAATTCAGACTTTTTTTTTTCTCTGATTCTCCTCTTATTTATTGTATTCTTGCCTCTTTTAGTTTAGGAATCCTATGGGCGTCAGATCAAGACACCAAAACTAAGATAGTCTTGTTTCCTTCAGCTCAACAGGGTGGAGGAGCCAGGGGGAATCCCCCATGTGGACAACAGTCTCCTATGAAGCCCAAGACACGGAGAAGGAATCCTGCTGGCTCAGTGGGGAGGATACATGTTAGGGGTGGTCCGACAGTGCCTAGAGTCCCTCACGTTTTCATAAATATGCAAGAAAAACCTGAGACACGAGGACAGGAAGCGACCTCATGAGACCTGAGGTGGCTGCTCCAACAAACTATACTTCGTCTGACTCAACACAGATCCCTCCAGCTAGCATAGAGGAGGGATACAAAAGGAAAAAAACCCACTAAAATAAGGAATAAAAATTCAAGGAAAGATGAAGCATCAAAATAAGAAAAATCATGTGGCACTCCAGCAGGTTTTATGGTTGATTATTATGAAGAGTATGTGGTTTTTTTGCATACTAAAATAGGAATCCTAAACAACAACAAAAAATTGGACAGCTTACTTAAAATCTAAAAACATCTAGGAAGGGAAGATAAATTGTGTCTACCAAAAAAAACAGAGAGAGAGAGAGAGAGAG
>PVIU01032497.1:0-13516 GCA_004026605.1 Ondatra zibethicus | reverse complement strand
AAGAGTAGGGGTTGAGGAGGAGTCGCGTAAAGGGCTGTCATCTGGGTGTAACATGACCGCTGCAGTCAGGAGCACATAGCAGCTGTAGATATAACCACAGATTGTTTGCTGTATATCCGCTATTATCTTCTGTCCTAAAGTCAGTCCAACTGTGGTGTTTCTGTGTTGGTTTGCTGTGTCAAGTACCTGCCTGTCTTGAAGATAGCATTAAAAATCTGTTGCTGCTGTACTGCTATTTACCTGTTTTTTGTACTAACAGTTGCTTAATGTATTTAGTTGCCACCACTATGATCACATGTATTTCTGTAAGTACTATATGCTATAATAGAGCTTACTGACTTTATTAGAAATAATTTATCAATTTAGCATAATCAAAAATCCCCAAACCTGTACATTATCAGTGTCACTTTTTTGTGTCTTATTTAAAAACTGTTTCTTAACCATGAAATTTCCAATAAATATTGTGACTTGTCTCTTATTTTAGGGCTCTTTATTCAGTTGGAATTGACAAATAAATTTTTGTATTTTTATATGTACTGCAATAATCACAATCTTTATTGATAAGTGTGCCCATGCCCTAAAATATGATTTTTAATAAACATATTTTTACTAATCCAGTCAGGCTTTAACATGTTCATGAGGTCTTACAAGTTATAGTTTATTTACTCATTTGCATTGTTCTCATAATAAGATGCCATTACACTGTGATTTAAAAAAATAATCTATCTTCTTAGCAATAGAGCAAATTTTGGGGACAAAGCGAAGTACTATTAGCAACCTAGCTATTATCTTCAGCATTATATAACTAACTTCATAATTCTCCCTCTATTTTTTATGTCCTGAAACCCCCAGGAGGTTACTTAAGTCTATGAATATTTTCATAAATCACCATACTCATATTTGTAAAGATAAATACTACAGCAAAATGATCCACTGAAATGAAATAATTTGCAAAATACTAACATTGTGATAAAGCAAATTGTGTGATTTTTGATAATCATATTAAGTAAAAAGACATAAGAACTAAAATATGTAGATGCTTTTGAACTAAACCATATATTTAAAATTACTTCAGCATCATAATAGGTAAAACTACCATATTTCTTGGTGAAAAAGACATCACTATTGATATGGCTAGTACTATTACTATTGAATTTTTTTCATACGATCTTTCTAAATTTTAGTTCAATGTTAGTAAAAATGAAGAAGTGATCTTCTCCTTCATGCTTGTGATCTCTATGCTCTGTAACTTCCATTTCTGAACTCCTGGTTCTCTGGAGAAATGTGAAACATTGCAGCCAAGGCCAGAAGTTAGACATACCTTTAACATCACACACAGAGAGAAACCATAGCTGTAAGCATCAATATTTATACTTCCAAGTCAATAAACCCTGTACTTGTTCTTTTTCCTTATCATTTGACAAATTATCTGGTTAGAACCCACAAATATATTTCATAATTTGCTAATGGACTACATAAATTTGAAAAATGCAAAGGTTAAGCCTCAGATTATTCTTTAAAGGCAGGAGAATCTTCCAGTCTTTTTAATGTTAGTATTTTACTTCTCATAATTGGAAGGCTTTAGGTCTGTTTTCAGAATCATATTGATGTATTCACAGATTATCAGAGGTTCATGATCCTTTGACCCAATGGCCTGTTAAAGATTATGGGAAACCTTGTAACATAACATCCTCATCTTGTGTTCTCTGGCACGCACAATGTAGTTAGCCATTGCCAGCTGCCTGAATGGGACTTGGCTCACACAGTGTACATTAGTCACCTATTCCAACAACATCTACATCTACAACAAGATGTAGAATCTCCAGCTATTCCAGGGTGGCTCCCTGGTGTTAACCAGCCTGACAGAGTGATCGTTTCATTCAATGAGGACATTTCTGTCCTTCCATGACTCTTGAATGTCACGAAAAGTTCAACCCCTATTGCATGCTCTCCCTGTGTTCTGGGTTCATCTACCAGTTTAGTTACGTATGTACTATGAGCTGTCTAACTCACTGATTTTTGTTTTGTAATTGATGCTTTTAATTTCATGTATGTGTCCTTTTTACATCATTTCCTCTCTTCCTCTAACCTTTCTTCCCATACATTTGGGCTCCCTCCCAAATTATGGCCTCTTTTTCTTTAATAATTATTATAGTTACATGTGTGTATGAGTAAATACATAAATACAAATTGCTGATTATATTTAACGTTCCTTACATTCTTTCTTCCCTATTTCATGAGGTTCCTTGAACCCTAGGTATAGGAGTGGTGTTGTAGATGTATCCCTTGGTGTTTGGCAACACATGATGCATTTTGACCAGGTGTGGTTTTCTGAAATGATCTCTGTCTGTTGCAAAGAGCAAGTTTTATTAGTAAAGAGTGAAAGCTAAAGGAATGAAAGAAAAAGTAGTCAGAATGCAGTCAGGAATTGTACTGGTTTGAGAAAGCGAGGATAGTACATTCTCTTATAGGTTCTATGGCCTCACCAGCAATGAGGGGTTAGACATCAATTCCTTCCTTTAAGCAAGCTTTAAGTAGAATTAGTCAGCTATTGGTTACCACCAAGACACAAGTACTACTACTGCATCTTAAGGGATATTTTTCTATGCTGGTTATTGCTGAGGTTCATAAGCCTCACAGATATGAAGAACTACTGATTCATCACCACCACCACTCCTTAGAAAATTGCAAGTAACTTCTGGTACTATGAATACTCATCTTAGTCTTCCGGGAGGAGGCCTCCAGGTCAGTTCTAGCTCTATTCCTCCAAGTTCTATTTCCAAAGTGTTAGTGTCTTCAACAATTAGAAAATTACTTTCATATTTGGAAGAAAAACGAAGAGCAATAGCAATAGCCTATATTCTGTACTCCTATGACCAACAACTTAAAAGGAGTTCTCTCCTTCCTGGTACTGATGTCTTGTTAAATAGTCTGTATCTCTTAGGGGGAGCATTATCATCCCAAATGGCATAATTTTATATTTATATATTATATGTCATATATTATGCATCATTCATCATATATCATATGTTACAATACATGTATATTTTAGGTAAATATAAGCAATATTCTTTGTGGCTTTATTAAAAATCTTTTAGTTCTTTTTATCTTTTTTCCCTAACTATCTCTTTGTACTGCCTTTCCCCTCCAGTATCTCCTGTTTTCTCCTTCATAGTTCAGTATCCTGCTGTTTCCCTCTTTAGAGTTCCTACCTATGACCCCATGGATGGTTCCATTTTACTTTCTTGGGTTTTTTGTGGTTACACCAGGTTATATACTCACATCTCCAGATTTGAGAACCAACCACAAGACAAGAGACAATATGTGGCATCTGTCTTTCAGGGTCTGGGTTACATCATTAAGTATAATGTTTTCTAACTCCATCATGTACATGCAAATTTCATGGTTTCATTTTTCTTTACAATGAAGAGAATTGCACTGTACATTTATATCGCCTTTTTTAATCCGTCCATCAGTTGGAGGACATTTAGGGTGTTTATAATACCACAGATATTATGAATAGAACATCAATGAACATAGCTGAGCAAATATCTACAGAGTAAGATTTTCAGTCAATTGGTCATATGCCAAGAAATGGTATAGTTGAGGAATGTGGTATTTACTTCTTGCTTTTTTAGTAATCCTCTACACTGGTTTCCACAGTGACTACAGCAGTTTGCTATCCCACAAACAATGAGTGAAGGTTCCTCTTCCCACATCCTTGCCAGGTTTTGTCATCATTGGTGTTCTTCATCTTAGGTATTCTGGATTCAATGAGATGAAATCTCAAAGTAATTTTAATTTGCAACCTCCCAATTTCCAAGGAAAATAAAGACCATTTCAGATATTTCTTAGCCATTTTTTATCCTACTTTTCAATGTTCTCTGTTCAGATGCAAGACCATTTTTAAATGAATCATTTATTTTCATTATTCTTTTTTTAAAGTTCTTTATATAGTATGAATCTTATATCAGACATGTTGCTGGCAAAGAGACCTTCCAATTCTATGGCCTCCTATTGACTATGTTGATTGTTTCCATTGTTATGCAAAGGCTATTTAATTTTATTTGGTCCCACTGTCAATTATTGGCCTTAATTCCTTGGCAAATGGAATCCTATTACAAAAAATACTTTTCTGCACCTGCATTTTGTAGGGTACTGCCTATATTTTCTTCTGCCTATATTTTCTTCTAGCAGTTTCAGTTGTTCAGGTTGCTTACTGAGTTTTTCTAACATCCATTTTTTTTTTTGTCTTAGATCCCTGGCTCATGCTACCAGCACTATATTGAAGAGTGTTTGTAACATGAGGGCCTGCTTGTGTTTTCTGTCCCGCCCGGTACCCCACAGCCGGCAAGCCCCAAAGAAAAAATCACACAGAGAGTCTGCATTAGGTTATAAACTGATTGGCCCATTAGCTCAGGCTTCTTATTAGCTCTTGTAACTTATATTAACCCATTATTCTTATCTATGTTAGCCACATGGCTCGGTACCTTTTCTCAGTGGGGCAGGGTCACATCCTTCCTCTTCGGTGGTCTGGACAGGAGTGCCGAGAGAGCTTCCTGATTCCCAGAATTCTCCTATTCTCCTTGCTCCGCCTCTACTTCCTGTCTGGTTGTCCCACCTATACATCCTGGCCAATCAGCGTTTATTTAAATCATGATTGACAGAATACAGACAATTCTCCTGCACCAAGTGTTGACAGAGGTTTCTGTCCCACCCAGTCCCACAGCCATTCAGTCCCAAAGAAACACACAGAGGTCTACATTAATAAAAAACTGGTTGGCCTATTAGCTCAGGCTTCTTATTAACTCTTACATCTTAATCCATAATTCTTGCCTGTGTTAGCCATGTGGCTGGGTACCTTTGATCAGCCAGGCATACTCATCTTGCTTCCTCTGTGTCTGGGTGATGACTGCAGACTGACCATTTCCTCTTCCCAGAATTCTTGTGTTCTCATTTTCCGGCCTATACTTACTGCCTGGTCATCCCGCCTATACTTCCTGCCTGGCTAATGGCCAATCGGTGTTCTAATAAAGCAATACAACTGATAAATCTTTACAGGGTACAACATCATTGTCCCACAGCAGAATAGGAGTGGAGATTGTGGACAACTTTGTCTCATTCATGATTCTGATTGGATTGCTTTAAGTTTTTTCCATTTACAATAATGTTAACTGTTGGTTTGTCAGACACATAGCCTTTATTATGTTGAGGTATTAAAACAATACTAGCTTCAAAAAACAAGTATGGGAGTACTTCTTCTCTTCCAGGATTCTTTGCTTTCTAATTATTTATAAAGTATTGGTTGTAGATCTTCTTTGAAAATTTGGTAGAACTCTGCTCTGAATTTATCTGAGCTTGGGCTTTTTTAAGTCAGAACACTTACAACTGTTTTGATTTTATTTTGCATGGGCCTGTTTAGGGTGCTGACTTCTTTTTGTATTATATTTATTAATTTAATTAAGTATATGGTTTTAAAATATTTCCTTATATTTGGTATCCATTGTAATGTTACCCTGTTTATTTCTGGTTCCACTAGTTCACATCATCTTTTTCTTTCCTTTGTTAAGTTGGGCCAAGAATCTATTGATATTGTTCATCTTCTCAAAGAACCAATTCTTAGATTATTTTATTCTTTGTATTATTTTCTTTGTTTCTACTCCATTAATTTCTGCTCTGATTTTTATTGCCTCTTGCTATCTACTGGATCTTGGCTTGTTCTTGTTTTCCAAATTCTTGAATTGTACCATTAAGTCATTTATCTGTGCTCTTAAGTTTGGGGCTTAGTGCTATAAATTTCCTCTTATGACTGCTTTTAATTTGTCCCAGAAGTTCTGTTGTGTAGTACTTTTATTTTCACTTGGTTCCAGGAATTTTTTATTTCTCTCCTGATTTTTTCTTTGACCAGTTCATCATTCAGTATTGTGTTGTTTGATCTCCATGACTGTGTATTTACTAGAGATTCATTCATTGTTAACTTTTAGTTTTGTTAATTGCTGTCAGATAAACTACATGAAGTTATTTCAATTTTTCCAAATTTGCTAATATTAGCTTTGTGTTCAGAATGTGGTTTATTTTAGAGAATCTTCTATGGGCTGCTGTGTTCAGGTTGAATATTCTATTAGGACCTGATTGCTATTAGGTCCATGTGATGTAAGATGTCATTTCATCGTGAGGCTTCTCTGATCATTTATTTTAAAAATGGACCTGTGTTGAAGAAAATGGAGTTTTGTTTTGTTTAATTTTTTATGCTCAGTGCTGGTGTGGTCTAATTCCTCTATTTTATCATCAACTCCTGATTTCTATTTATACTTGATCCACTCTAGCTCCAAAGCTTGCCCTTTTAACATGGCTATTGAATTTTCAGTTCCTCCTTCATCGCAACTTGAATATTCAATATTTATATCTTTTCATTGAATTCAATGTTCCAACCCTGAACTATTCTTGCCATTTCAACCCTAACCCTAACCCTAATGCTAACCCTAACCCACTATTCTACTATATTTTGTTTCTTTGTGTCTTCTTTAAATCCCCTGAATTTTTGGCTAAGTTTATGATTGTTCTTTTAACTTTTTTCTAGATTTCATCAGGTTATTTGCTTTGGAGAACATTTCTATAGAACTGGTGAAGTGTGTGGGGAGTGATACTCTCTTTTGGCTTTTCGTTTTGTTTGTGTTTTTGTAGTGAGACCTTAGCATATGGATTTCTCTCATCGACTGTGTATCTCATATGGGGTTTTAGGCTGCCTCGGTTTGGGATGCTGAACAATCTATGAAACTGAAGCATGGCCTGAGGGTTGGGGAGGGGATAAACAGGCAAGGTTTTCATGACTGGCAAAGCTGAATCTTTGCCTAGATGTGAGTCTTGAGTTAGGCCTAATTGGATCGGGACAAAGGATGTCTTAGTGTGACCTGGAGGTTGGAAGAGGCACACGCAAGCTAAAATCAGGAGAGTTGACCAGACTGGCAGCTCAAGGCAAGGTCCCCAGAAGCAACAGTTCCAGAAACTCTTGGTTCCCTGGCCAGGGAAGCAAGAAGCACTCTACTTTCTTATCTTACTCTAAATGAGTGACTTTGCTTAAAGGCTGTTCATGGGAGGTAGGGACTAGAAATCCAGGCCAGAAGTCTATTCCTTCTGGTGGACAGCTTTGGAACTGGATCTTTAGAATTTCATGGTAAATATGGATTACATCTATTCCCAAAGTTTCAGTATTTTTCTAAATGACACTAAGATATGTCTTTGGTGGGAAGGGAGGTAATACAGCAAAGAAAGGAAATGCGCTGCTGTGGCTGTTACTAATTTTTGAATTAATTCAATAGTTTGGGTCTTTGACCCTGCAAAGGGACCACCCCTCAGGAAGGTGAAACAAGACCTGGGCAGGCAGGTGCTCACCTTAAGCTATACTGAAGTGAGGGGTCACGTGATTATTCTTTCATTGAGGCAATGTCCTATTCCTTCTGGGAATTCCTATCCCGTAGTACATTCTCGTAGAGACCATGGCCATGCTGCTTCACAGATCAGCCAGCTCCTTGAATTACTCAGCACAACATTTCCCTTTCTTCTTTCTCCATCTCTTCTGAGCATGCTTGCCTAAGACTGTGGACTTCCTTCAAGCCCTGCTTCCTAGCGTGTAGCTGCTTACACTCCACTTGGCTGACATCTGTGCAAGTTGAAATTTTTATTCTTTCTCCTTCTTTGGGAAATTGGGGAGGTTTACAGCTTGATAGCCCTCATGTTTTTCTTTTAACCTCTAATAAAACTGTTCTCAAGCTCCTAAAAAATTAAATAAAAAGGAAAGAAAATAAAAGGAAAAGAAAGAAAATTCCTTCAGATTAAAAGTACAAAAATACTGTTCTTTATTTCTGGGAAAATAATTCAAATGAAAAGTTTCTGAGTAATAATGATGTTTTTATGACACTCTTGTATGTGTGTACTAAAATTAATTCATTTAACAAATTTTAAGGTACATATTAAATACAAGATTTTTTTTCTGACACTGAGGATAAAGTAGAGAACAAGGCTAACATTTCATGTACATTTATTCTAGCTAGAAGAGGGTCAGAAATAAATCTATACATATATATAATATTATACATTTGAAATTTAAGATCAATTTTAATTAAGTGTCCCAGAAAATGCTGTTTTAAGAGTTGGGGATATATATTTGCAGATGGCAATAATCTTAAGGATAGAATTAAGTTTTCTTGCTTTAGAATAAGTTGCATTGCTTTTTCTTTGATTATCAATGCAAATTCTCTGTGAAACAGACAGCAATGTACCAAGATTAAGATTGACAATATTACAATAAGCATTACTGAGAGTGGTGCTAGCCAGAGCTGAAGGTGATGGGGACATTAGCTAGAAAATGCTGTAGGTCTCTAGGAGCTGAGCCTAGCTCCAGGCTGAAGCTAGGACTCAGTAGTCCTGCTACAAGACACTGAACTTGAATGATGTCATAAGTTGTGCAGTAGATTCTCTCTGGAGCCGATAGCAGGAGCCACAGATTCCCAACAGCTGATTTCACCTTTCCAGAAGCAGAAAGCTAGCTGGTCCTGGTAGACATGTAAACTATGGGACAGTGGGGATGACAGATTCATGCTGTGTTGAGCTGTTAAATTTTGATTAACTTGCTACAGTGTGATAGAAGAATAAGCTATCCTGCTTCCCAATAAATTAAAAAATAAAAACAAAAATCATGTCAGATCTTTAACCCCAACACCCACTCTGTATCAATGTCACTTTTATTCTCCTTTATGTAGATTAGATGCACTGGTAGAATTTCTAGGTTATGCTGAATGTCCTATTCACTTAGAATCCAATAGTTTATTATGATACTTGTCAATATTTTTAAATGTTATCCTACAAGAATTTTAATAACTGATAATATCATTTATTATTATTGCTGTTTTGTTGTTGCTTTTCAAGACAGGGTTTCTCTGTATAACAGCCCTGACTGTCCTGGAACTCATTCTGTAGACCAGGCTAGCCTCGAACTCAGAAGTCTGCCTGCCTCTGTCTCCCAAGTGCTGGGACTAAAAGTGTGCACCACCACTGCCTGGCTAATAGGTAATATTATTGCACCGAATAGTTAGCACAATCCAGTGCAGCATATGTGAGCATTTCATTTGTTTCCAGTATTTTACTAACTTTCACATAAACTAAATACTTAAAGAAACTTCTTAGCCTGAGAAAGACTGTCGATATCTGAGATAAAAGCCAGGTTTCCTGTATTTGCACAGCTTTACCTTTGGAAGCAGAACCCATGCTGCCCCTGAGTCACTTCTGTTTCCCAAGATCCGACTCCTCTGCAAGTATTCCAGTGAGAGGACACTGACCCAAGTCATTAATACTAACTTTTTAACAAGATCCCAAGTAGTCAGTGAGCCCGGTTTCCACCTACATTTCTTTACCAGTTAATCTGATCAACCTTTCATGAATCAAAGTCAGAAGCTGAAGGTGAAAAATAGGCTTCATGTTTCTTAGCACTGCCACACTTAGTCTCACACATGAATCATCCTGCTCATTACTGAACACATCTTTAGGCTAAAGGCTTTGATCTCAAGCTATGAAATGTAAAGCCTGCATTTTTCACAATATGCTGGCTTCTTTCTCACAGATCTGTTGTTCAAGTACAAAGCAAAAATCTGAAGCGCATGTTGCAAGGATATTTGCATTAAAATTTAAGAGAATTAACTCATTTCTTCTATCTGCAAATAGCATAGCTTATCTGGCTTTGTGGTTACATTTTTCTGTTACTGGCAAACTTGGAGGTCTTGATTAAAGTTACCTATTATACAAGGCTTTAAAAAGCAAACTGATGATTTTGTATTTTAAACAGCATATTGAAACAATGAGGTAAAATTAAATATATTTCTTATAGCCATTGCCAGTATCACATTGAATCATTTGGGGAGAAATTTCAAATGTTTCTCTACTGAAACCTCTTATCTTATTACAGCATGCTTCCTTCACCAATGTTTACCATGCAGGAAGAAAAGGGCTAGACATGTTAGGAAACTCTGTGCCTTGCTCATTTCCCTAATTATTAACAAATATTGTTCTTTCAGTATCAAAAATTCATTTCTGAAGTCATAATTAAATGACTAACAAATATAATGCTTTTTGTCCAGTAATGGAAATAGTCAAATAATATCCTATATTTGGTGGTACAAGTTCTTATTAGAAGCACATAACCCTATTCTAAAGAACAACATGAGAGTGGCCTAGAAAGAAGTGATAGAAAGGAGTTTTACCATTTTTGTTGTTTTTTTAAATGGATTTTAAGCATGAAATATTAAAATTTACTTTTTACTAAAAGAAATCTTGAGAACAAAAGCCAGTTTTTATTCATTAGCAGAGGAAGTCTCGGATTTGCCAAAGACAAAGGTGGTGACTGGATGCTTAACGCCCAGAGAGTTTTTCTAAATACAAGTGGAGATTGAGCCACTTTTCCCTCTAGTGCACAGTTAAACTATTTATGCGATGTGCAAGAATCTAAACATTCCCTGGTTTCTTGATACAGATTATTATCATTAGAATGTGCTTATGATTATATCCCTTTTTATAGTTTTCTTTTAAAGAGTATTTTTATTTTTGAAATTGTAAAACAATTACATTATTTCCATATCTTTTCCTCTCTCTAACTTCTCCCATATACTGCTACTGTCTCTCAAATTCATGTCTTTTGTTGTTGTTTTTTGTTTTTCAAGACAGGGTTTCTCTGTGAAACAGTCCTGGCTGTCCTAGAACTCACTCTGTAGACCAGGCTGGCCTTGAACTCACAGAGATCCGCTGCCTCTGCCACCCAAGTGGTGGAATTGAAGGCGTGTGCCACCACTGCCCTGCTCATGTCACTCTAACTGCTGTTACATATGTGTGTGTGTAACAGCATATATATCATGTATATGCTATATCATATATATGTATATATGGGGAATGTATTGCATATATATGTATATGTATACATATCATAAATATCTGGATACCTGCTCAATCCATTTAATGTTGCTGTATGTCTATGATCTCAGAGCTGACCACTCAGTACTGAATAACCAATTGCAAAGCTCTTCTCTGAGAAAGAACTTTCAACTGCTCTCAGCATTCCTTAATTGCCTCTATTTGTTTTTTTGTAGAAATAATTTTGCTTATTCTGGACGTATTTTCAGATTATAGAAATCCTAGATGCCTCAAACCCTGGTGATTCTAATTAAATTGGGGCAAAGTCCAGTTAAAAATATGTGTCTATTTTACTTAGTAATAGAACTAGGACTTTATCTTCAGAGAATACACCTCTTACAGATTTTAAGTTTATGGATCCCAAGTAGGATAAGTACAAAAGTGGTTTTCCAGCTTTGATGAATATCACAATCTCTTGGGAGAATGTGGTAAGATATGCAATGTTCCCACCCCTTTCAGACTCCAGGAAGTCTGTGAGTCTGACCCTCCAGGAGATTCGGCCACACACTAAAGTTGGAAAACCACTGTAGTAAGGCCTTGTTGTCAGGTTACTACTTTCTTTATTTAGCGTAAGCATTTGAAAAACCCAGAAAACCATAAAACGTAGACTGTGGCTCAAGAGTATTAGGATAAGATCTTAAGAATTTATACTTTCCGTAAATACCCAGCAAACACATGTGCTATTGTCCACAGACCCTATTTTGACTTGCAAGACAGAAGCTGGGTCCATGGTTTACATCACTAAATACAGCATCTTCCCACAAGCCAATGTGAATTAAAAATTTTCCACTTTCAACAGCATCTGCCTTGGAGATATTAAAGTGACTGCTGTATTTCATCACAGCTAGCTCTAAGCAATTGAAGTTTCTCTGAACTTTGAGTGACCTGGATGACAGAGCTTGGCTGCACCTAATTGAAGATACTTTCCTGAAAACTGAAAAATGAGATCATTTCAATCAAGTGCACACAGACCTGTGGACTCATCTCCAGAGTGCCAGTTTTCCATGTTTAATACACTATGAACTCCCTTCATCTAGCAGAGGAACAGCTGGCTGTTCTCCTCAGTAAATGATGCCTATGAATTCCCTCATTGGCACATAATTTCTTACCTGGACACTTGGTGTCCGGATTTCAATTATAGGTGCTGTTACACTCCTACAAACTTTGTTTTGTTGGTAACACCAGGTTTAAAATACTATTCCAGAAAATTCTTATTTCTCTATCATGCCATTATCAATAATGCCTTCCCAGAAAGCCTGTTTGCTCCAAAGGGCTCTGATCCTAATTTCCCATTTGGTGAAAGTTTCCAAAACTTCTCAACTGGAGAAATTTGACAGTCACCTCTGTGTGCTGATGCCTGTACTTCCGGTACACACCTGTCCTCTGAATGGCTATTTGCCGTTTTCATTCTCTTCACTATAGAGGGATTACTTTGGAAGTACAGGGACACATTTTGCTGTGTTGTAGCAAGTATTTTCTATATCTGAACCTCTCCATTGAATTGAAAATATACCATGCAGTGGAAAAGCAGGACCAGCGATACAGATGGTCATATGGAAGAAAAGGGTGGTCACGAGAACAAGGAGTGTGAACTAACCCAATGTGCGTGGGCAGACCAAAGCAGACTCAGAATATAAAGACATCAAAGTCTTCAAGGAAGCTAAGAAGAATGCTCTCCTGAGTCCCTGGCATCAGATCACCTAAGTCTCCAGTGTCTTTCCAACTCTTCAAGTCTGTATTGCAGCCATAGAATTTGCTTACATTGCATCCTAAAGCAAGTAAATCTGACTGCCATTCACAGCATTGTGGTAGACTAAAAGTTTAAAGTCCAGCTAGTGCCATAATACCTACAGATGATAGATATAATAATCATTTTAAAATATCTCAAAGCCAAGCACACATTGGAAGCTAAACATACTCAATGGAAGAAAAAAAATGAATTTACTAAAAAAAAAAAAAAAAGAAAAAACCAAACAAAACCAGTGCTGGAGAGCTCTAAAGAAATTATTTCCCTGGGACATTTGTCAATAAATGGCTTTATTTTCTAAAGACCATTTGGGAAAAGTTGGGTGTGAGAAAGGCTATAGTTCCTCTGGGCAAGCCAAACAAAAAAATGACCTGCTTCTAAAACAGGATGATGTGAAAGAACCAGCTGTGTCTGCCTCCGCTTTAGGTGAGAGAAATGTCTCCCCAAGGTCCAGCTGCAACCTGGTAGATTTGTCTTTAAATCCACCTTATTCACTTGGTCAGTGTATGAGCAAAAAAGGCTAAGCCAAGGAACTAACCTCACATAAGTCTGTATTTAAAACCTTGTGCATCTCACAAAAGCAAAGGCAAATCAACATTGCATCGAACCAACTTTATTTTTTTTTTCATTTTTAAAACTTTTTATTCATTTTACATACCAACCACAGTTCCCCCTCCCTCCCCTATTTCCTCTTCTCCCCACCTCCCCCCAAACTACTCCCATCCACTCAATCAGAAAGGGTGAGGCCTCCCATGGGGAGACAACAAAGCCTTGACTTTCAGGTGAGGTAGAAGCAGGACCCTCCCCCCCCCC
>PVIU01032496.1:0-13528 GCA_004026605.1 Ondatra zibethicus | reverse complement strand
AAGGAAGAGGATTGGGTGTGGATCAGGGAGAGGGAGGGAGAAAGAGGGGCCTGGCCTGAAGAAAGCTGGGAATGCGCACCATCAGGCATTTCCCCAGCAGGCAGTGCTGGGGCATGTCACCTCCAGCAGGCAGTGCTGGGGCATGTCACCTCCAGCAGGCAGTGCTGGGGCATGTCACCTCCAGCAGGCAGTGCTGGGGACCGGGAACTGGCTATTTCTGTCCGAGCTTCTATTTCATAACACAGAGAAAACAGCTGCTTAGAGAAAAGGGCCAAACAAGCTGAATTCACTGGTGGGCAATTTCATCCATTTGTTGTTGCTCTCGTCTCAGATGGGAGCCGGGTTGGGTGGGTGGAAGTGGCCTCTGTCCACTGAGGAGTGAAGCCCCCATGCGCTACGCAGAGTTCTGAGCAACTTACACCCCATCCACCTTACAGTAGTGGGAATGATGGGTTCACCAAGTGAAAAACACCAGGTGGAACAGGCTATGTCTGACTTGTCTTAGACCAGGGAACAAAAGGGACAGGATTAAAATCCCTGCTGGCCGCCCTCTGTCTAGACACATAGATATCCCCACTGCCCAGGTCTCAGGCCCTGCTCTGAACCACCTTGTGAGTCCTGAGATCTAAAAAGCCACCAAAACCCAGAGAGGATGGCTCCCAGCCAGCTTCACTCCTCCCTCCCCTAAAGAACAAAGGCCAGGGAGGCCAGCTTCCTGCTGAAGTTCTGGCTCCCCCTTCCCAGGGAGTCCCCTCTCTGTGGCTCTTCTAAGACTGCTTCTGTGCCTGGCATCTCCTGCAGGAATGACAAAAACCAATGCTTTTCCATGGGCTCTATCAGGACGCTGGCACAGGGTATCAAGTGTCTCACTGGCACAGTCATTTGCGGGTTGTGGTGTCCTGGGCAGCCTCCATGGTATTGCTGGCTGCCATACCTCCCAAGGAGAGAGCCATGCAACGTGAAACCACATGTTCTTAAAGCAACGTCTTAAGAAACTTGCCTTGAATTGAGACATGAACTCACCAAGTTGACAAATTCTGAAGTTTTGTTTCAATCGTTTTTTCTTCTTCTGAGAGGAAGCTCACACAAATGCACTCTCAAGCATGGCCACAGTTCATGCCCATAGGGACTATATGTTAACTGGACTTGCGGTTGCCAACAAAACAACAAGAGGGCACGGAGCTGGGAGGGAGATGGGCGAGGGCACTGCAGGGAGCAGGTGGCGGGAGGGAGTGATGGAGGAATATGCTCAGTATACATTGTATAAATATAGGAAACTATCCAAGAATAAACATATCATTTTTTTTAAAAAAAAATGCCCAATGGGATGCAAAAAGTACTGAGGTTATTTGAATCAATTGATTTGGGGATCCATGCACAGGTGTGAAGGGCTCTCTTCAGAGCTGAACCCAGGATGGTACTTATTAAATAGGGGAAAGGAACAGGAAAGGGCTTCGTGTGTTATCTGTAACACTGTAATTTTGTGACAGCAAAAGTAACAGTCAATCACAGACATGGATGTTTTAGATATAAGATTGTTTAGGGCTGGGGTGACAGACAGCTCAGTGGACACAGTACCCGCTATTTAAGCATGAGGACCCATGTTCAAATGCCCAGCACTCATGTAACTGTCAGACCCAGCGGTGGAGTGGGGAAGACAGGCCCTGGGGGTTCACTGGCCAGTCAATCTAGCTGACGTGGTATATCTGAAGAGGACAACTAGCATTGACTCTGGTCGCCACACATACACACACATGGTTGCACGTAGACTCACACACGCACACGCACACTCACACACGCACAACATGGAGCATCTCTGCTTGATGTTCCCTATCATATTTTCCAGAACTAAGCACGCATTGTTTTTACCCAGCGTTTGAAGTAACAACCCTGTTGATGTTATGGTTGGATTCTGATGCGACACTTTAAAACATAAATAATTTTACTTGGCTTTGACACTCCTTCTCTGAAACCCTCGGCACTTATCTGCACACAGCAGCACGGCACCTGTTCCTCCCGGGGCTGAGTTCCACGAACACCCTGCCGAACGACGCCGCGGGGCCTAGCGGAAAACACTGACCTGACTGCTCATGACTGACGCCCAAGGCAGAGCAAGGAAGTTGATACTTGGGCTGAGGATATGTAAGCCAGTCACCAGCAGACCTGGAATCAGGAACCTCTGTCCCTCTGATACTGCCAAATAAGGAAATAATTCTTAGGACAGAGAGGAGCTGAGTGGTGGCTGGCCTGCCTCACAAGAACAAAGCCCTGGGTTCCATCCCTGGGACCTCAGAAAATAAATCACATTTTGCACATTTTCCTTTAAGCCAGGCATGGTGGTTCGCACCTGTAATCCTGACAGAGCAGAGGCTGAAGCAGGAGGATTGTCATGAGGTCTGGGCTAGCCTAGGCTACAGAGTGAGACCATCTCAAAGACTCAGAAAGCAAAACAGCAACCAAGAACCATCTCTGTCATCACGCAGATGCAGAAGGTGCAACACGTCACTCTCAAGTGTTCCAGCGCTTTATGGTACAGCTGCCCCGTGTGGCAGAACAGCTGCCTGAGTGTTTTTTTTTTCACATAAGGAACAGATGACAGAGTGGATAGTTACAAGAACTCTCGTTACCCAGTCAGTGTCCTAACGTGTTTCGGATCATTCAAGACAACATTCTTCTTTGCAGAGAAACCTAATGCTGGGGATGCAGGAAGCAGCTGTCATAAGGAGACCACTGGGGACACCGAGAAAGGAGACTGACTGGTCAGCATCCTTCACGAAGGTTCCACCCTTATCTGTGAACAAGCCCTCTGAGGCGACATACCTGTCTATTTAACGCAAGGCCTGCCAGGCAGCTCTGGGGATGGTGTCAGTCTGGATCACAAATGCGAAACATTTTATGTGCCTTTAAACACAAAGTCCACTTAATTCAAAAATCTCAGTAGGAAAGAGAGATCACTAAAAAGAAATACGACTTTACAACTACTACATAACTGTCTCTCTTCTCCTTAGTGATCATAATGAATTTTAGTTAAGCCATATTGTTTCAATATTTGCCAGTCACTACTAATAATGCTGAAGACGTGTGTATGTTAATACCAAGAACAAGGTCCTGGGACTTCATGAGAAAGCAGATACAAATGAACAAAGGCAAGCAGTAGGGAGAAGGGGCCAGAAACAGAGAAGTGTGGGACTGTAGAAAGGAGGCCGAGCCCAGCACCAGCCTCAGCCAAGGGCAACAGGAGAAGCACTGGGAAAACACGCTGGACCAAACGGGGAGCAGAGGTATGAATGAGGAGGAAGCGCAGGTCACAGTGGATAACTGAGACAGTTCATACAGAAAGGAACAAGATGCTAAAACTATCACAAATTCAAATCAAAATAAGAAAAAATGAGCTTCCATTCTTCCCTGACCAATTGACAAACATTAGGTCAAAATATCCGAGGGGCCATGAGTCAATTCCTCTAGGAGTAAGCTGGCAATGTCTGTGAAATCAGCACAGTATTTTAACTTCACAAAGATATTAAAGGTGTGCATAGCTGCTGGCCCAAAAGTTTCTTTTCTTTTTATCTTTTTTTTTTTTTTTTTTTGGTTTTTCAAGACAGGGTTTCTTTGTAGCTTTTTAGAGCCTGTCCTGGAACTAGCTCTTATAGACCAGGCTGGCCTCGAACTCACAGAGATCTGCCTGCCTCTGCCTCCCGAGTGCTGGGATTAAAGGCATGTGCCACCACCGCCTGGCAAGTTTCTTTTCTAAGCAACAACACTCACAAAATGTTTTTTTTCTAGGCATCAGAGAGAGCATGCCCAGCTGTGCATGTATGAAACTTTGAAGGAAAGCTATTCCCCAAAGCAGGACATTGGTTGTAAAATGATAATATCTATTTTATATTTTAAAAAGCCTAAAAATCATGCTTATTAGAAGCATGTAGTGACATGGCAATGAACTGTGTATAAATTATCAAGAGCAAAAAGTAGAAGAGTGAATTGTGTAAAGAAACAGGCACACACAATCAGAATGACCACACCAGAGGTCCGTGGCCACTGTGGCCTGCTGGGAGGTGGAGAATCTAAACTGACTTTGCAACCTCTTTGCACTTTCCTTACAGTGAAAATGTCTTGCACGCTACAACTGTACAAAGCAAAATTACGTTTCCCCCTAAAAGCTCATGGAGAAAGCTGGATAGTGAAGGATCCCAGCATCCCTCTTTTGGTGCTAACAGACAAAAACAAGACACGATTCAGGCCTCCTGCTATCACCAAACACGTAGTCTTGGGTGGCAGCACAGGTAAAGGCTTCCTCCACCCTTCCCGCTGCCGCTGGGTGCTATTCTGCAGCTCCTACCTTCTCCCTAGCCCTGTATTCTCTGTCACAGGCTCGGAGGCTACGATGATAGAAACTGGAAGAGACCCTGCCATTTGCTCTGTGTCTGTCAAACCACCCAGGCAGTGTCCGTGGCTGTGGCCTTTACTGGAAACTGGGTTGTATGAATCACGGAGGAAAAAGCGGCATCAGAAAGCATGGCAGTTCACCATGAAAGGGGACAATAACCTGAGTCCCATGGCATCTGCCGCTTCTGAGTGCTGGCTCACCACCATGATGGGGAGAAAGCCGCCATCACACGCCCGAGCACCCAAATGCGAGTGTGTCTGTGGTCACGTAACATAAGAGATGGCCTCTAGGGTGATCTGATAGTGTCCCCAGGGCAGGGCAGGAAGCAGCGTCCTTCAGCCCACCGAAGGAGAAGCCTCTATAGCAACTGGACAAGGCCCACCATGGCAGCGTAAAAGCACACCTTGTCAAGACCACCTCTGCAAATTTCCTCTGCTGAGGCTGTATGCTTCATAAACCCCGTAGGCCTCTGCAGAGCCTCCTGAGCACCGGCGGCTAAATCAGTGCCTCTCAGCTGAAGGAACTCAGACGTTCCGAATGAGTAACACTTTCCTGAAGGCATCGTTTGCTTTTCAAGATTTGCTTTATTTTGTATGTACGCTTTTCTAAGAAACACTGAGTGTGTACGAGTGTCCTTGGGAATATGTTTTTAAAAATCACGGTGTTTTTTTCAGAAGCAAAAAAAAAAAAAATAACAATGAGTGTAAAGGAGACAGAGATGATGAGGGAATCCTTTTGTTCTGGAACATCCAGGAGAGGGGGAGTCCTGCAGGGAGAGCTGTTGTGTTCAATGAGTAGGGAGAAGCTCACCAGGGCCACCATTCGGGGTGACTGGTGGACATAGGTGCACACACAAAGACATACACACACAGCTTTCATGTATGTGCTATACCACAGAGAATCTGAGAATAGTCCCGAGCACACACGGTATCTTGGAGATGCTGCTGTCTTTTCAAAGCACTCAGGCCAGAGCAGAAGTGGGGGTGGGGTGGGGTTGGGGGGTCACTCTGGGATGTGGCAGTTACCAAGCGAACAATAACACCTGGCTCCTGGAGTTCCTTCCACTGTCACAGAATCCCCGACTAAGCTGGGAAGCAGAGAGGCCATGCCTATTCCCCTGATGCCGGCCCGGAGGTTAGGAACACACTGTAGCTAAGCTGCTTAGCAGCATCCATTAAAGCACACGCAGAGATTGCTTTTCCCTGTCATCCCCAGTTCCTGAGCGCCCTGGCCTCCTTAGTAACTTTCCAACTACCCAGAGCCTGTGCACCTTGGGCCTCCTTAGGAAATTTCCACATCCTGTCTGACTCCTGAGCTACTTCCACTCAAGCTGCCGTTTGAACATGTTTCTTCCATGTCCTTACACATGCACGCATGTACACACACACAAAAACACACACGCACAGACACACACACACATGCAAAGACACCCACAGACACACACACATGCAAAGACATACATGTATACACACATGCATGTGCAAAGACACACACACACTTAAAAGATTCAACTCTAGACTCAAGGCTTTCAACCTAGGACTCGCGGTCTCCAATTATTCAGAATTAGAATGTTTTTCTACCCGAACCCTATTCAGTCTGCCCCTCCCCCCTGCCAGTGCTTTTAACTGAAGGACACTATAGGCTTCTTTAGGCTGCCCAAAAGGCAGTGGGTATTGCAAATAAGGTCCAAATAATCTTCAGAGGGCTGCTAGGCCCCTAGCTGACGTGTACAGGGTCACATGAGGAATAGTGGCCTCCAGGGTCAGTCACCCCTCAGTACTGTAGGAAGCCCTCAAAGCCATCTTCCAAATGCTTGCACACAGAGACGGTGGCTCGTCTGCCAACAAGGTTTTATTAGGGCCCTCAATCTGATCCTGAAGCCCATGAATGTGCAGAGAGAAATCTAAAATACCGTAACCTTTCCCCCACTGAAACACCGTGTTCTGGAGCCCGGTAAGACTACCAGCAAAGTGCCTCCCAGGCTCTAGGCACGGCTGAAGGAAAGGAACCACAGACACAGTGCCTGTGAATGAAAGGGCTCATTGATCTGTTTACCAAAACACCTAAAACTCCAAGCATATTTGCAATGGGGAAATGCCCCTGTGGGGACTGTCTCAATTTCAGAGGACTTTTCCCTCTGCTAATCCAAGCCTTGTGCTAGTGGAATTAAAGCTGCAGTCAACAGACAAGGCCTCTTTTCCCACTCCATAAACAAAGCCATGAAATCACCTCACTACTTTTCCCAGAGAACCTCACAGAAGCTGATCTTCACCTTGAAGTTACCTAGCAAGGGAGACTGCTCTAACAGGGGGCCTTAAAGAATCCCCTGGAAGTCGTTTCTATCAAGGGGAGATATACGATGTCATACAACACAGAATTCAACCACGCACAGAGTCCTACACAGCAGCAAGCGATTGTCTCCAAATGTATTCAAGAGTCAAAAATGCCTTCAAACTTCAGGAGCAACAACTTCTTCATAAACAGGGATCCTAAACGAAACAACCTAACACACTGGAGTGTTTGTCAAAATGTATTCTGCTTCCTAAACGGCGGCAGCCTGGTCTGTCTGTGCCTTTACACCATTGACTTGGGAAGTGGGGAGGAACCCACATAAGTGTCTGCTCAAACTATTTAAGATTTACGAAGAATATTTGATTTAATTGCTTTGAAATAGGGATAGAATTGAGAGTCTAAAGCAGAAACCAAAAAAGCAGAATTTGGGGTTATCAAAATCCAGCCATTTCTACTCACTTATCCGAAAGGAGGATATATCAGACCCAATGTTAAAATTCCCTCTAGGTCACAATATTGCAGCTGGCCCTAATCCTTGACGCCAGGGAAGGTAAAGCTCTTAGACTTTGGTATGAGCCTTGCTACATGATAGGATACATCCTGAGACTGGAAATTAGATGGAACTCTAAAACACAGTTTACATGATACACAATGCGATAGGTATTAACCAAAGAGGGTTTTCTAACACCTCATCTCAGCTGTGAGCAAACCCCGACTTTCATGAGTTTTCAAGCTAAGCAGTAGTGGACAGATAAGTCATATCCCATCTCTGTGACACCAAACTATAGACATAACAAACAACACATTCTTTGGCTCACTTTCTTTGTCTACAGAGGCTGCTAGTTTTCCTCATTGCTACAAATGTCATCAACGCCTGGTGGCCTGGAATGTCGTTTGACAGACCCACCACCTCAGACTCCCGCTGCCTCCATTGACTCCTCTGTCGGTTTCAGCTGCCTGGAGCAACCAGCCCGTACTTAATTCACCGCCTGTGCAGATTTGTCTCGGTGTTAAACCCTACCAGCTTCCTTCCAGAAACATTTACAAGAAAACACACAGAAATAAACACAACAGAGGAGAGACCCACAGACCCACCGCTTCCCAGTCCCCACACACCACACACAACTAGGAAGAAAGCTTACAGCGCATAGAGGGGCAGGTGTTTTATTTGTGATAGACACGTAAACCAACACACCCAGTTACCACCATTTGAGACGCTTCGGTCCTCTCAGCATGGAGGCATCCCACAATTCAAGTCAACCTCTGTCCATCCTGTTACCAACAGCCACCGAGCATCTCCTCACTTCCACAGGGACGTGCTGGCACGCCTGTTGGTGAGGAGCCCCAGAAGTGCATCCGAACATTCACCGTGGACAAAGCCCATCACTGGGACCCTGCCCTCCGGCCTCTGTGACGGTTGCTTCTCATCAGACCCACATCCAGACACCGTTCGGAACAGGGAAAGAATCTGAAAATTCAAGAGTGCTCCGAACGCCTCCACAAGAGTAATCCATGGTGCTCAACAGAGAATTTAGAAACCCCAATTTTTTTTCTGAGTTTGAAGTTTTTAAGCCTTGCGGATGGTCGGAGTAGGAAAAAGGAAATTTACTAGGCAGTGCAGAGGAAATCTCGTTGTCCTCTATTGTGGTAGGGGGGGGTGTTGCCCAACCCTAACTTATCTGCCTTGATAAAGGAAGCCAAGCGCAAGAAGAGCAAGGTTTTGTCAAATGTAGAGGAACCCTCTCCTTACCTTAATCGTGCTGGCCATAATGCAATCAAGTTTATTGATCGTTAATAAATGTTAATAATAATTATTGCTTCTCTCTGACCAGAAAGTAGTTTTGATGAGGTTGTTTAGAGCGGATGAGATTGTGCTAAGTCTGGGAAATGAAGTCAACCAATGGCAGGAAGAGGTTTCTATTGGTCCTGGCTGCCCAGCCCAAAGAAACAGGATATTTGGGAGTGGAGAGATAAGAGACCCTGAAAACAATGTTGTTTTTCTTGATGATATGCAGCCAGGAGAATTTTTTTTAATTAAAAAAAGGCATCAATTGGCTGGGGCTGGGACTGTCACAGCAGGTGTGACCTGTGTGACTCTGGGTGACAGGCTGCACCAGACCAAAGCAGGATACAGATGTGACGGGGCTCTGCATGGCTGCACATGGGAGGTGGAAGGCACCTCACAGCCTGGGTGCCAGTACTGCACAGCCCCCTCCTCCCCAGGAATGCCACCAGCCAGCTAGGACCAAGGAATGAAGCTAACTAGGACTATTTCATGCTACTGCATGGCCATATTTAATAAGGGCAATTTGCTGACCAGTGATCAAAAGCCTCCATTTATTCAGTGTCTCCATAGAATGTTCCAGAACTGCTTCAAGAATTCTCTTTCCAAACACAAGAAGCCATTATTATTTGCTCCCCAAGAAGTGAATAAAAAATATGGACACTGGAATCAAGGTAACCAAGAAAACTAAAGAAAAAAGTACATATACCTAAATCTTGTTTTCAAACACTTATTTAAGGGGCTGGGGAGATGGCTCAGCCAGTAAACTGCTCCCAGTGTAAACATTAGGACCTCAACTCAGTTCCCAAAACCCAGAGAGAAAAAGCTGGGTGCAGGGTCACACACCTTCACGGGAGTCAGAGACAAGGGATCCCTGGAACGCACTGGCCGAGCGGTCTACACTGGTTCCAGAGCAGCATCTGAGCTGTAACACCCAGGGTCAACTGTTGGCCTCCACATGCACACTAACCTGAGCAAACTATGTGCCTATATACAGGCGTACACCCTCTTTACACGCTCTCTATACAGGCGTACATACTCTTTATACAGGCGCACACGCTCTTCATACAGGCGCACACGCTCTTCATACAGGCGCACACGCTCTTCATACAGGCGTACACGCTCTCTATACAGGCCTACACGCTCTTTATATAGGCTTACACACGATATAGTCATACACAATGTTTATATAGGTGTACACACTCTTTATACAGGCATACACACTACATAGGCATACACACTATATAGGCATACACACTACATATGTTTACGCATACTCCCCTCCCCCAAACAGCTAGTCTACATTCTAGAACATACGCCGCACTGATGGACACCCGTGCTACCCACCGTGGACTCCAATAGAACTCTGAGTTACCCAGAGAGGAGGCCACAGGTCCTCATGAAGTGCACAAAACCCAAGCTACAGGTTCAAGGCCACAGTTCTCTTCCCCCGAAGGAAGCAGAGCTGACACAGGCCTGAACATTCCTTAGAGGATTTCAGGCCTTTAATTACTCATTTTCAGGAAATTACTTGTTCTGTGGACGAAACAAAAGTTTGCTTTGAATTGAATCCCATGAAAGTTAGACCAGTAAAGGGTATGGTCTTACAGGGAACCAAGGAAACAATGGACCAGATCCTGAGTCACGGACAATTCTTGGTTACTGGGACAGATGGTGGGGAACTGAATTCATTGAGACTTTGGGCCAGCACTGCCCGGATTCGACACACTACTCCCTTTCTCTGGTTTTCCCCCTCGTACGTCTCCATCCTTGTGTGTTGAATCACAAAAAGAAGCTGGTTTCGCCAGTAGGATTTTGCTAAAGGAGGCAGAGGCAGGAGGATCACCACTTCGAGGCCAGCCATGGCTACACATTTTTTAAAAAAAGATACAAAAAGAAGGAGAAAGAAAAGATTAGGAGATGGAAGAAAGGGGATGGGGCCCCGCAGAGACCCTGGGTTCAAACCCCAGTGGTGCCAAAAGACAGGGAGAAGGAAGGAAAAGAGAACAGAGAGGAAGAGGGAAGGATCAGGAAGGGGAAAAGGAGGTAGCGACCATGAATAGGGAAGTTAAAAGCAAGAAAGAAAAATACGTATGAACATTAATTCCAGTGTAATTCCAGTAAAAGTCCCGTGGCTCACAGGTTCTCAGCACCTACATTTTGAGGGAATGTCGATTTCCGGCTCTTTTTATCTCTGAACAATGAGTAAGATGGCAGGCTGATTAAAACTGTGTTTCCCCTAAAATTCTCCAAATTCTGAGTTGTTTCATCTAGGCAGCTTCCCCCAAGCGCTGAGAAAAAGAAACAAAGTAACAAGCAACGTCCCGGTGCTCCATGTGCCCGGGCCTTTCTTCCCTCCCATGAGGCAGCTGTCTTTTCAAAATGTTTGCTGCTTCCTTCAGTATGAGGGAAGGTCGCCTTTCCTTCAGTACAAGGGAAGGTCCCCTCGTGGATTTACTGAGCATGGGCTTTTAAAGACTGACTTCTTTGCAATAAAATAGCCATAGATGGTCTTGCCTCCTGTACTCACCGGGGCAAACTGTGACTATGTCCTGTGGCAGTGACAGCAAGGTCCTTCCCAAGGTCTAACTACCCCCACCACCTGCCCAAGACACTATGGTGCTTATCTGATCCAAGTCAAACTGTCAAGAGAAAAAATTTTAACTTTGATTTTGAAATAATTTCAACCTACAGGAAAATTACAATGCAGAGAGACCCCTCACACACTCCAGTCTTCTATGTGCCCCCCATTTGCCCAGCCTTCCATCATTTATGCACAATACACACATCTTTTATTTGATAAAATACTCTTTTATTAGAGCCTTAATTCTTTGCTTAGAAAATTATAAAAACAAACCAGACACTATAATTATTTGACATAATCTCTAAAGATTCTACCCATACCTCCCTCTGTGCCTAATTTGGAACTTCAACAAAAGTCTAAACAGTAATCAGATGGCATAATAATTTGGGGATCACCACATTTTAAAATGGCAACCCCCTCTGCTAAATGCCCCTTCGTATCAAATGACAAAATGCTTAGCAGATTTTTACTTTCAAAGAGAGTCATTCCTGATGCCAAGAGAAGCAAAACAGCCCTCAATCCGGGTCATCCCAGAATATTGAACACAAGAACTTTGCCCATTAGCTTACTTGACTATTGGTAACACAAACAGTACCTATGAATTAGAACACCTTGATGCCACTTCCCAAACCTTATCCTCAGAGTTATTTGAAGTGGAGGAAGCTCACTTCATCTTTCTCTGACCCTAAGTCTGAGTTCTCATGCGACCTTGGCTCCCAGCTACTCAGCAGTTGCAGAACTGGCTGTCTTTTCCCCGAGATGTTACTTTGTGGGGACACTGTCACCAGACAGTTCTAGTTAGAGAGCAATCTGGCAGCTGTTGGGGGTCATTCCAACATATGTCTGGCAGGGCTAGGTCACTTTCTCCCTCGTTAAAACACAGGAACACTCTATTGGCCCCACTGGCCCCACAGTGGTCACGGCCAGCAGCGACTGTGGATGATAGGCGTCGTCCGTTCTTAGTTCTCCGCCATGAGCCCATCACTCACAAAGTCAGTTCCCTTTGATGAGTCTGTTCACAGTTTGCTCCAAAGTAAAAAGGAAACAGTGTAAAATCCAAAACTGCACAAGTGTACCATAACCACAAATGAAAACCATCGTTCATTTGTCCCCAGGGCATGCCCCTGATTCTGGGATTCTGTGACGGTCTCACCCTTGTTTCTTCGTGTGTGGTATGTGGGTCAGCGCATCCCAGAGAGCCTTGGTGGAGGACAGCAAGGCTCTGCCAATCAAGCACAGCCGTTTCAAAAGAAAAGTGGAATACCTTGTAATGGGGACACGACAGCAGAATCATGGCCTCTGTGTTACTTATTCCTGTTTCAGGCATCTATAAAACGGAATACCCATCATCATCAAAAAATATGGCAGGAATGGGATGGGGAGATGGTTTGGTGGATAACAGCACACACTGCTCAAACGTGAGGTCCTGGGTTCGGATCCCCAATACCCACATAAGAAACAGGGCATGGCCATGACCACCTGTCAGTCTAGCCTGAGGCTCTGCTGTGTGTCTCAGGTCCAAAGAAAGACCCTGTCTCTGGAGGAGAGTGTACTGGACAATAGAAGAGGGACCTCCACGCACGTGTATAAGCGCACACAGAGATTCTCCGGGAAAATTAGGTAGAGGATGAATACTTACTGGTATGGAAAACTGCTGCCTGGTAAATCAAAAATCAGCATGTAAAATTTTCACAGATGCATTTTGTTCTAAAAGGGAAGACGTAACTAGAAACAGCGGAAAGCCCTGCACTACAAGGCCAAGGCAGAGAACCTTTCTTTCTTTGACTCCTTTCCCTGTCTTCTTTGTCTCATTTATATTTTCAGGATACTTGCAATCGGCATTACTAAACTTTTATATTAACAGCGAATGAGCCATACGTAACTTGCTGTTGTGCAAATCCCCGAAAATGCAAGCACATCCTGCACATGCACAACACAGATTCTGGGTGTCAGACCCTCGTGCCTCCGAACTGAAACATCTGATTCTGCTGGGGCTGGAGAGACAGCTCAGTAGCTGAGACACAGAGGACCTGAGCCTGGTTCCTTCCTACCCCATGTCAGGCTCACAACTGCCTGCAACTCCAGCTCCAAGGGCTGATACCCTCTTCTGGCCTCCTTGGGCACCTGTATACATTACATGCCCTCTCTCTCTCTCTTTCTCACACACACACACACACACACACACACACACACACACGAATGTTTCCTTTTAAATATCTACACACACACAAAAATTATTCTTTTTTAAAAATTTAATTTTTGTACAAAAGTCCAGGAGACTTTTATGTGTTATAGTGCCCGTCAGTCAACAGTTGATCCTGCTAGCGTTAATGACACAGCAGTCTCACACCAGAAACTCCAGTGGGCACCGGCAAAGCCAGGATGACAGGGCTCTGACCCACCACTGAGCTTAGCTTCAGGAAGCCCATGTCAAGCTAGTCAAACCACACGCACACACACACGCACGCACACACACACGCAC